>BMAU01019618.1:1680000-1845000 GCA_019973935.1 Trichonephila clavipes
TGTAAAAACAGAAAACTTCGGTAAAAAAACCCCGTTATCTCACGTGAAAGAGATTTGTCACTTAAAATATTGTTTTAAATTATATTTCTGATTTTAAAAGTATTTATTTCCTTATTTATCTGCACCCTTTGTCTGTTCTACGATGGGGGAAAAATGTATCCGCTCAAACCACGAAATGTTATGTGTCCGCAAATACCACGTCCGCAACTACCACGCCACCCATTTGCGTGGGTTAAGAGAGCACACAGCCTACTTCTCAAATTATTTGAATACCGGTTTTATTAATGGACAAGGACGAACAGTTAACTTCAGGAAGCCAAATCGACGTACTTGTACAAAGAAGAACAGATTATTTACAATAGTAAAAATAGCACTCGTTAGAGACATGCTTTACAACGTTCCAGAAAAGTCTCCCTAAACAGTTCCACTGGCACGAACTCTGACAGATAAAGTCTTTCTCTCTTGTCGCAGTCAACGCACATGACTGAATTCCATTCTGAACTGATTCCGGCCTTTTTATAGCCTTGTAAAATTTCCAGATGGGACTAGAGACTTCTCAATGATTCCTTGGTGATATAATATTTGTCGCCAAGTATATCACCAAAGGCGATCTCTGTCACATCTCCTATGGTTGCTATAATCTTATTTTTAGAATTCTTGCTGATATGCGAACTATGCCTGTAAAACTCAATTTTCCACATGGAGAGTGCTGCTGCACGGAAAGCATCACACGTTTCAGTGCATACCGTACTCCCAAAATTAAATCGTCATTAGACGTAAACAGCTTGTATTGCCATGAATCGGTGTCGTTTTGAACTTATTTCTAATTCATTTGTTCCTCGCATTTCATTGCAATTTTTTCCCCCTCCATAACATATTTATATGAAGGCTAACACATTCTACAATACAACATGTCTTAATAACCAGTCTTCTTCACTTCAGTATTGCGTTGGGTACTTTCTACACGCATTTCTAAAGTAAAAAAATAATATAAAAAATTATGTCAATTCCTACTTTGTTAGAAAAACTTCCTGGGTCTATTTGTTGCATATAAATCTAAGTTCGTCAGAAATAACGCAGAATAAATTTAAAATTTAAGTAATATAAGCAAATATTTGAAAAAACTGTATTAACATCAAGTGTCATCAATTACAAGTTTACAAAAATGTATTTGAACTTCAGTGTACGAATAAAACGTATTTAATTAACGATTGAAAATTTGAACAATATATATATATATTTGAACAAGACAGGGAGATAGTGAACTAATAATAGAAATTGACAAAAAAATCTATTATTACCATTTTTGTAACATATATTTGTCCCACAAAGATGCCATCTATTCATTAAATCACATCTCATTTAGCGAGAAAACAAGCGAAGGATTTAGCAAATGTTTTCTTAATATTTGTTCTTTCCTTCGATGACAAATCGATCTGACAGTTCCTAGGTTATTAAATTAAGGTTATTTATCTGTCTAGAGCGCTTATTTTTAGCCACCGCAATGAATATCTATTCTTGTTTGCGGATATTAATTCAAACACTGTCTCGTACATCTATCAGCTGCTGTAATAATTGATATTAACCTTATTATCGATAAGCTTCCTGTGTGTAATGAAGTGAAAAATTTCATGTTCTTATGACTTTTTTGTTTTTTATCGTCGGAATTGTATAAATTATTATTCATTCTTTTTGTGAAATGTTCTTTAAGATTAAAGATATAGATATTGATTGTGATTTCGGCATTTCAAAGGGGCCACGGTAGCCTAGTGGTCAAGTTAAGGGACTCGTGGCCGGCGTGTCAGGAATTCAAGCTTAGACCACTGACAGTGGCGTAACGTACAACCTCGCATCGCGGGGGGGCCAGGATTCTAAGGGGCCCAAAGCCTATGCTATGTTATAGTTTTGCAATTCTTTGTAAGATCCAGCTTGGGACCCAAAGTCTATGCTATGTTATAGTTTTGCAATCCTTTGTAAAATCCAGCTTGGGTCCCAAAGCTTATGCTATGTTATAGTTTTGCAATCTTTTGTAAAATTTAGCTCGGGGCCCAAAACATGACTTTGCAAAAGAACCCTAATATTCTCCGCTGCTCCACTGATTACGAAAGACCTGTTGTGCAGAGGGGGCCGCTGCAGGTGAAATATATCGAGGTTCAAACGTCCTCCCGTTGGTGTGGTTTGAAAGTTAGGAGAGGGGAGTGCCAGCTCATGTTTCGTCTTCATCACTTGATCATGGCTCAAAATGACGAGGTCCGTCGTCAAAAGTCCTCGAGTAGCTGAAAATTGCGACGTTAATATTCACGCACAGGCATTTCAAATTTTTAATATTTATGATAAAATTTTTGCGGTAAAAAAATTTTTTCCCCGTGAATTAAAAAATATTTCGTTTGTTCATAAACGCCATTAAGGTTAGCGAAAACCTCTAAATTTAGATAAATTAGATTAATCGGACAGTTGATTTTTGTTTTATTTTGTGACATTTTAAGTAATTTTCTTTTTTAAATTTTAAAAGAAACCTTAATTTTGTAGGATGTTACAGTTGTGTTACTTAAACTACAGCGCACTGTAAAAAACCTTTCCTTAAATGAAAAGTTAAAAGTAGATACTAAAGTTATTCTTAAAACATTTTCAATAAATTAAATAGTTTTATTTAAGCTAATATTTTACACCGTATAAAGTAACGTTCAGAGCTAAAATTTTGCTAGATATTTTATTTATGAAAAGGAAATCATGTTGAACATAAACAAATACATGTTTTTTTAGAAACAAGAAGTTTTCTGTGTTTAAAACTTTTGCTGGAACAGAAATCAATTTTAAAATATAGCTTACGGAGTTCAAATTTACATCGGTGCAATTTAGAATAAAATTAAAAACATTTCCAAAAAAAATTAAATTGTTTCGGAGAGATAATAAAAATATTCCCCGTCTCTTTTTTTATAAACTTAATTGGTTAAGATATTTTCCTCCTGGTTTTCTATTAATATTTTTTTTAAAAACTACAGAGTAACTCATTTGCCTTAAAGCATTAATTCTCATTCTTTTTTTGTTGTTGTTGCTGCGGTACGCTTTTAACTATTTCAAAATTTGTCGGCACACTAACATTAACATGAGTTTAAAATAGTTTTACTTATCTGTAATACACTATATAAATATATATGTGTGTGTGTGTAAGATATTTTATGATAATAACTTTCAATGTTATATATATATATATATATATATATATATAAATTAAATAATATGAACGACAAAGACTATAAACTGTTTTTCAGTAATTAATTATAAGAATACATTTAATGCGAAATTTGAGCTTGGTGATTTTTGATTACTTTGTTTATAGTTGGTTCTAAAAATGATAATACCCCTATCATTTCGTCATGTGCATTTAAAAGACTCCGTCTTTTTATTTTTCGATCTGCTAATGCTCGAAATTGGAATTCATGCAAATAAGATGTACAAAATTGTAACAATATTTTTTGACTATTATGAGATGATCTCCTCTTGTTTTAATCCAAAAGGAATTGACTCTTCCGAATGTTTGGAAATTAAATCACGATTATAACGGAGCGAAATTATATATAGTTCTTCCTCTTCATTCAAAGTTAATTCATGTACAGATATATCCGTTATCACAAATGGACTACGAACCCAATCGAATACTTTTATACCCATCTATCCACGAATGTTAAATAAACCACTGTGACGTTTGAGACAAATAACGGTATCGTGATATTGATTAATTTAAATATTTAGTTTATTTACGTCACAGCTATTATTTACAGATTATACATTGAAGTTATTAAACTTATTAAAAAGATTATTAGAGTTCAAATTATGTGGTTTGTGAGGGAGGAGTTTCTTTGGGGTCTGCTCTCAACGAAGGTTGTCAGACCATCTCCCGTTCTCTCTCTCTACCCTCCATAGCTTCGAGGATCAGCGGCCGGCGTCTTTAGCTTCCAGTTACATCCAGCTAGTGAGTGGAGAAAGGGTCCCTCGTGGTGTCAAAGGTTTCCAGGGTGATCCAAGACAAGGACCGCGCAATAATTTTAAAGTTGCAGGTGCTAATGAACGTGGGGTAGTCCACAAAGACGCCGATTCAAAGCTGTGCAGTGGGAAATTCACAGTTACGTCACACCACGAATACTTTGGTTTATTTTTATAAAACGGCAGAATGATTCGGTTCCAGATTTTTATTCTTCAGATTATAATTAATAATTTTTAAAAAAATATGTGGCTAACAAAGGTGTCGCGATTTAGTGGTTGAGAACCACTGCCTTAGACTAATAACATTTTCATAGATTTCCTGTTATTACGAAAAATTGACTTTATTACCACTTACATCATATCTGTCAATTACCGATAATTCAGTTTTAAACGTATTTTCCATCAAAAACTATTTTATGATTGGAACAATTGTAAGGCACTCGTTCGGGGGTGCCCCACTTCTACATTATCCTCGCGACCTAGATCTGTTGGAAGGAACGAAGCAGCAGCCATATCCTTTATATTAATATCACTTTATTAAGATCTTAACTTAAACAATATACAATAATAGTACTAATATTCAATTCAAGTGAATCTGAAGTGAAAGGACACACTATTCGACCAGTATATCTAACTCTACCGACTATTTCTAACTTCAGTAAATACACAGTTCTTAATAACTTGATTAAACAGTCTTACCGCTATATCTTGGGTAAACAGCAATTAGCTTGATTCTAACTGACTTGGCTTTTGTCCTTGTGGAATGGTATCCACCTTTAACTTAATCGCACAGGTACGGATAGCTTAACTCTTGAACTCGGGATTTCTTCTCACTTTAACTTAAGCACTGGCTTAAGCATAGACCTCGTATATTCACTTCTTATAGCCACCCCGCGTACGCTAAACTTCTACTATTTATAAGATTCCTAATTCGAATATTCACGTTTCACTTCTCGAGTTGGTTGGAAAGAATTGCCATTCTGGCCCCAAAGAAACCCTAGAGGATAACAGTTCAGGATTTGACTCCATAGCAAAGTGACTACTAGCTTCATGGTCTTTATAGTTCCAGTCGTGTCACAAGATTCGAGTATGGTTTGACCAAGAAATCCTTCCGTAAAATAATGTTTTATAAATTAAAATCAACTTTAAAGCCTCTTTATATCAAAGATGGGCATTAAGTTAATCGTGATCCACTGGTGGGCTTCTAACACATTTTGGGGAGATTGCCTTTTCTAAGACGCGCGTACTTAAAGAAACCCCGACGCTAGATAGATTGGAGAATCGACTTTTCACAATAGATGTGAATGTGCTTACTTAAGCAAATGATTCGATGAATGCGTAAATGATACATGCACTTTTAATAGATTCGCCCGATGTCACTAAACACGTTCTCTGCAAACATGGGGGGAAAACGATCACTGCGATACCAGCTGTAAAAATTAATTTTTCCCCACACGCCAACTGAAGGGGAGAATAAATGCTGATGATTAGCTTTTCCCACGATAGTACGGGATTGGCTATTGGAACATCATCCAACCTCTGGCGCTTCCGTGGGATTGGGTTCACACTATGATGTCATGTCCCGCGATGGCGCGGGACTCTATAGCAAGCAAATTAAGTTCATACATTGGTTTCAGATTCATCGGTTTACGTATGTTCTCTGCTAACTGCATTGACTACGTGCACGGTTTAACAATCGCTTATAATTGATCAAGCATTCAACTTGACAATATTGCGGTATTTGTGTTTTTGTTGTAAAAGTAGTAATCTGTCATATTTTAAAAGAGGAGTACAATGCTGAAAAAAAAAAAAAGAAAACATAATTTTATTACAGAAGGGCCGGTGGACCACAGCACCTTATAAACATTAAAAGCAGTCCGTACTCCATAAAAGCCCTTCCACTTCTGCTTTAAATCATGTGGAGGTAAATAGAATGAGTTACAACTTATATAGTCACTGTGCCCTCGATCTTGTGCTCGGGTTTCGCGTTTTCGAGTCTCGGGTTCCAAACCTAGTGCCACTGAATACTCGTCGTGTAGAGGGGCTGGAGGTACCTGCAATCTGTCGTGACTCAAAATTTTCACCTTGGCGAGGAGGGGAATTTTGAAGAATGAGTGGACAGCTCAGGTGTCGTCCTGATCACTTGTCTGTGGTTCAAAAGTACGAGGTTCATCCCCTCTTTAAATAGTGACGTTAATAAAAAAAACACAAGTAATATAAAAAAATTAAGTCAATTCCTACTTAGATCAACAAAGAAAATTTTATTTTAGCTACTTTGTAATAAATAGTTACAATTAATGTAAATATGTAAATACATAGGACAGAATCACCACATTAAGTGGTAATTAGTTTTTTTAATTATCATTAAATTATTGCATTGTCATCCAAAATAATCCTGTATATAAAAGTTCAGCTCAATTGAGCGCTTTAAAATATATTTTATTAACGATTGAAAATTCCAGCAAGATAAATAAGAGTGTGAGCTAATAATAGGAATTGAAAAATCAAATTCAGCGTGATTTAAATTTTTACAAGGTTTTAGTTCAGCTTTTTGTGTGTTCAGCAACAATATTAAATCAAATCTAGTTAAGATTTTCACCTTTATTTTCATTTTTGCTGCTCAACTGTGTATTTCTGGCTAATTTACGGATATTCCCTGCTATAACTCCGGATATTTTCAAAGTATTTATATCGATTGAAAATAAGTTTGATTATTTCCCTTGCGGAAGTTCGAGACATTAGTACGCGTTTTGTCAGTAAAATTAGATAATCAAATTGTTAAATATTTGATGAATTGTGTTGAGTGGCAAAGTAAAATATCAGTGATTTTACAAAAATAAACTTTATTTTTCCAACATAACAAATAATTAAGTTCGAGTTTATATATTCCCTTCGTCAGAGTGGAATTCTGGGAAGATAGAAGAAATGCCAGAGGACATTTTTTCTGACCAATGAAATTCAATAGTAGGTTTTAACAGCCAATAAGACGTAAGGATCAAGATACCGTTACTATGAGTAGGGATGATCCGTTATTATGAGTAATGATGATCCGATATTATGAAAGTACAGAGTATCCCCCCAGTGACGAAGGGAAAGGCATAAAAAAATATAAAAATGCTTGTTGTTTACAAAAATAAGGCACTATAAAATACATAAATTGCAATAACACATACAATTATTTATATACACAATACAGTAAAAGATATACATATATAAATTACTATGAAGGAACTTAAATTAGTAAGTTAATCTCTTAGGAAAATGTACGTGCCTGCCGGAACGTGTGGTTCTGATATTTTTATCAACAACAGCTTTATCTTCAATTTGTTGCTTGGTGAGAGGTGGTTCAAAATTTGAACAATCCATTCAAGAGGAGTTTGCGGACTTTTTGAAGGACGACATGGTTTCTTTTTGTTTGTGTGACCTTCTAAAACTTTTATTAGGGGTGCTAAAATGTGGGCTGCTTTAGGAATGAATCGTCGATAAAATTATACATTCCTAAAAATCTACGCAATTGCGTTAAAGTGTTAGGTCTAGGAAACTTTTGAATAGCATCGATTCTATCAGGAAGAAGTGAAATACCTTCACTGGAAACTTGAAATCCAAGAAATTTTAAACTATCTACTCCGAAAGTACATTTTGAAGGTGTAATTGTTAAGTCAGTGCTTCTCAAACTTTCAATACTGGCGCCCCCCTTTTCAATCACAATTTTTATCGCGCCCGCACCCATACCTAATAATTTACTGAATGCAATAATAATGCACTTTTACGATAAAGCAACAATATTTATTATAAACCGTACAAATTCATGACATAAGTATTAAATTTTGTATGTGTTACTTTTAAGTAAAAAAAAGTTAAGTAATAGGATAATTACTAAGTTATTTTTCCTTTCTCTGATTTTTAAATTGGAACATATTACAAAATGTGGTGGTTGCTTAGAAGACAAAATATAGATATCAGCTAAATATAGAAAATGAACTCAGAGGGTCAATCTTATCTTAAAACTCCTTTCAAAAACTTTGCTCTGTAAGACAAGCCCATGGAAGTAGCTAATAATTATTAAACTTGTTTTTAATTTAGTATTAATTAATTAGTCATAAAATACTCTGTGCACCACTCATACATTAAAAAAGCAGTGTTTCTCAAACTTTCAATACTGGCGACCCAATTTTCAATCATAATTTTTGTCTCGCCCCCTGTACAACAATAATGTATTTACTGCAATAAAAATGCACTTTGAGAGAGAGACGCTAAAGTTACAATACGATCTTAATTATAAACCGTACAAATTAATACGATAAGTATATTAAATTTTGTGTATATAATCTTTTATAATATATATATTTTAAGAAAATTACTTAAAATATATATATTACTTAGAATTATGTTATTTTTCTTCTCTAATTTTCAAATTGGAACAGATCGCAAAATGATGTATTTAATTAAAGATTTATTTCCTTCAGCATACATTTCTCAAAGTACAAATGTCATTAGAAAAATAGTCTAGTCAATGTCGCTCTCTATCATATCCATCACATCTGGCATTATCGGATACGTTTGCGTGAGTCTGGGCAACCTATCGGACGTCTGCGCAAAACATGTAAAAATGCTTTTCCTCGTACAATTCCAGTCAGTTTTGGTCGACTCGATACTCCTATAGCTACCGAATCTAGCTTGTGAATGTACATTTTTTTTAAATTTCCACGTTAATTGTAATTCACGGTAATTAAGTATTTACGGCACTAGATTAAAACAATATCATACATACATTTTTAAGTCGTAAGCAAACATTCGACCATAATAAAGAATCAACAAGTACACAGACGAACGAGCATGGTTCCGAAAATTAAATCAAGGCGATCTTCTCAAAAATACTTAAATTTTGGATTTACCACTACTGAAGTAAATGATGGAAAAAAAGCCCCAGCTCGATATGTGTTAAAACTTACAAATCTGTAGAACAACATGTGAAAGTTGTTTTTAAAACATGTAAAATCATTTAGCTATGTTGGCAAAGAATTTTAAAAAGTATTTTCTGGATGAGGACAGCTTGGTAGCAAGTTACGAGTGGATTAGGGATCTATTTCAAGATACTCCAGAAGGGCTCTCAACTTCCGAAGAAGAAATATTTTCATAGTTTTCACATCAGTGAAAATTAAAAGGCAATTTTGTAATAAATCGCTCTTTGAATTTTGGGTAGATGTGGATGAGGAATTATCTGTACTGAAAACAAAAGCACTTCGTATACTATTACCATTTTCAACATCCTACCTTTCTTAAACCGGATTTTTTTCTGCAGTGGATTTTTGATGACGGAAAAAAGCCAGATAATAAACATAAATTATGTCAGTGTTGTGTGAATTTTTTTATTATGGAAGAAAGCATTTTGTTTTTTATTTCTTTCCGGTTATTTTTTAAAAAAAAAAATCTTTAAATTTTCGATACGCTCGCCCCCTTTTAGGGTCATCGCGCCCCTCCAGGGGGGCGCGCCCCACACTTTGAGAAACACTGCGTTAAGTCATAATAATCAAGTCTTTCAAAAAGAGCACGGAGATTGGTAGTATGTTCTTGAACATTTTGAGATGCAATTAAGATATCATCAATAAAAGCATAAACACCTTTCAAACCACGAGTAACTTCATCGATAAATCTTTGAAAAGTGCTAGCCGCATTGCACAAACCAAACTGCATTCGAGTGCTTTCGAAGAGAGCAAATGGAGTGCAAATAGCAGTTTTATGTATGTTTTCGGAAGCAATCGGAATTTGGTGAAACGCTTTAACAAGCTCAATATGAGAAAATATTCTTGCCACATGTAGATCACTTGTAAAATCAAGAATGCTAGGAATAGGATATTTATCCTTTTTTTGTTTGAGAATTTAATGCTCTAAAATCGCCAATCATAGCTTTCTTTTTTAGGAACCATATGCAATGGGGAAGAATAATTACTACTGGATGGGCGCATGTGGCCTAAATCCAACATGTCCTGAAATTCCATTTTCGCAATTTTAACCTGTCTGGAGCCATGCGACGGGGTTTAGCACAAACAGGTTGTCCAAAAAGTATCAATATAGTGAACTACATTATGCTTAACAGTTTGGTTTGCACAAGGTGGTTTTACAATATTAGGAAAATCATTCAACAATTTAGAAAAATCATTATCAATAACATGAGTTTTAATTGAGAAAATATTAGAATTTCTAATAATACAATGACAATTTAATTTTGTAGAAGCATCAAATAAAGTACGATTTCTTACATTATTTTAATATAAAACCTGATTTAAGAAATCTGCACCAATAATAGCATTAGACATACTACAAATAAAAAATGGAAAGACAAAATTTCGTCTTAAACCTAAATCTAATGACATTAATTTACGCCCGTACACTTAAATGGGTGTACCATTTGCAGCAATAAAAGTTTGAACTGGAGAAGATTGTTTTAGAGATTTATTTGCGGGAAGGATTGAACAATCACTTCCGGTATCAACTAGAAAACAAATGTTGGATTTACGATCGCGAACGAAAAGGCGACAGGAAGTCGAAGGCAAGGCATACGTCGCCGCTACTCCTGCCCGTTCAAGTTTTCCTGGAAAGAATAGGGCTGAATACATTTTCTTGCCTTTATATGGCAAATTTATTATGATACTAACATAAATTTGATGTTTTTGGCTTAGGACTCTTTCCGCGATTGCGAGAATCGAAACGATTTCGAGAAACACTTCTCTATCGTCGTAGTTCTTTCACTTCCTGTCGTAAAAGTTTGAACTCTTTGAGGAGTTTTGATTCACTACTATCATCAGAATTGGCGCTGGAATATTTTGATACAGCACTTACCTGTACAGGTGTTACCTCTAAAATACGATCAGCTACTTCTGAAGCTTTTTGAGCTGTAAGGGGTTGAATACTTGCAAGGATGGATTTCACATTAAGTGGTAACTGCTGTAAAAATAATTCCAAAAGAAGTAAATCAGTCACGTTGTGCGATTCTGATCGCCGTTGCATCACTTGAAATAATTCCGTTGGCTTTCTGTCTCCTAGCTGCTCTCCGGCTAAAAGACGGCGAATTTCCTGGCTTTTGCTTTCACCGCATCGGGCAATAACTCCATCTTTTAATTTTGAATATGGATTTATGCTCCCAGGTGAAAGAATTACGTCTCGAACTGCCATTGCCACATCGGGAGACAAATGAGCTACGCAATAATTATATTTAGTGCGTTCATTGGTTATCGGCTTGGGAACTGCCAATTCGAAGGTTGATTCAAGCATCCCGAACCATAGCGCAGGATCTGATGAAACAAAAGCGAGAATTTTAACCGCTGAAATATCCTCCATATTTACAGAAGGCACAGACAACGTTGGAAAAAAAATTCTGATTAAAATTTTTTAAATTTTATATTCAAAGAACGGGTCATCATTTTTGGTGTATTGTGTTGAGTGGCAAAGTAAAGTTGCAGTGATTTTACAAAAATAAACTTTATTTTTCCAACATTTCAAATAGAATAGACGTTGAATAGGCGTTTTCTTGTGGGCATCCGGACTGTAAAACAGTCCCCAATCCCATGTCTTGATAAAACTTTGATGTGGGGCTTGACGAAAGTGGATTTTTTCTGTCTGCTGAGTGGCATGGCGGTGATTGGTTGGACGATGGAATCTGGGAGGCGTGGCTAACGTTCTTCGTCGGTATGGGAAATTTTCGGGGTTTTTTGGCATGACTGAGAGCTTAGAGGCTGCTCTCTGGTTGGATGCTTGGTAAAGTGATCATTGATTCCAATTGGCTGCCCTGGGGGCTGGGATTTAGAAAATGGGGTGACGCAATAAGTTCGAGTTTATATATTTCCTTCGTCAGAGTGGAATTCTGGGAAGATAGAAGAAATGCCAGAGGACATTTCTTCTGACCAATGAAATTCAATAGTAAGTTTTAACAGCCAATAAGACGTAAGGATCAAGAATCCGTTACTATGAGTAAGGATGATCCGTTATTATGAGTAATGATGATCCGATATTATGAAAGTATACTACAAATATATTAAATTAGTTAAATTGTTCCCAATTGATGTAGCAGTTTTTATAACAATGTTACAAAAACAATCTAGTGAAGAAATTTTTAATTGAATCAAGTAAGAGTCAAACTATACGTTATAGACAACAACAAGAACTCCGGATTTGCCTAAATCACGCGAAACGTATTTTTTTCTATTTTATTCAATTCCCACTACTCTGTCTGTATATATATATATATATATATATATACAGACAGAGTATATATATATATATATATATATATATATATATATATATATATATATATGGGAGTCCGAATAAATCTTCGAATAAAAATCAGACTCTTCAGAAGGCGGGATTTTAGATTGGCGAGGTGGCTTGTCTAGGGGTATTTAAGGGTGAGTGATGAATTAATTGAATCAAAGTCATTTAAACACAGATACTTCATTTAAGTAAAAAGAATTTATTTAAAGTTAAAGGAAAATATTTACAAAAGGGGATATTTACAAAGCGAAAGACATGCAGGAATTAGGTTAATTAAAAGTTGAGTTATACCTTTAGAAAAGACGGGGAAATAAACCTTTTTCTTCTTGGACGTTAGACTGGTGGTGCGCGCAGGGCGTGGAAATGCGGTAAAAACGTGACGTGTTGAACAAGCAGTGGTTAGTAGGCTTCTGCCGAAAAATTATTCAAGCCGGAGCTACGAAAGCTCACTAGATGGCGCTGCTTCGGAATGCAGTAATAAATAAAATTGAGATTTATGGTCCTCTGAAAAGGATATGACTCAACCTTTTTAACAAATGTTTCAAAGGGAAAATCCTACAAAATCACCCTCTCCTGACAGAGCTGGTCTCTCAGCTCTTACAAAATGTGGAGAGCTAAAGTACTTTAAATACAAACTATTTTTAGTTACAACTATAAATTTGATTATTATTGGAATGTGGATGCAATAAAGACAAATAATACGATTCTTAAAGATAATAAAATAAAATATTACAGATGAAAAGATGTATACCTCTAATATTCACGATTCCGGACCTAAAATAAAGCATATAAAAACAAAATATTCTATGTTGTGATCTACAATTAACTAAACCATAAAAAATCCTTCGCATCAATAGAAAGATAATGAATAATACGAAAATATAGTAAATGTTACAAGTGAATATAAATGATTAATGGAAACGAGTGTTACCATAGAACATCTATTAATTTCTCAACAGGGATATAATATGAGAAAAATTAAAAATAATAAATAAAAAAAATTCAATTAAGCATAAAAATGTTTCATCAAATCAGCTGAGGTGGTGGTTGAGTTCGGTCCTTCGTGCTGACCAACCTTTTCCACTTCATACCTATATCCTTGGAATTAACTTTTGTTAGTTTTTGTAAGGGCCTTAGAACTTTGGTCTTAGTTTCAGTCCAGCTCCAAATTGGGTTCTTTGGATGGCTACTAAATCACCTTCTTTGTATAACGAAGCTTTCTTTCTTCTTCTGTTATACGTCTTTCTATTTTCAGACTGTAGGTTTCGATGTTCTTTTTTGCATCGTTTCTTAAAAATTCGCGTTGTTCTAGTAATTCTTTCGCCATTTCTTCTAGAAGTAAGTCTTTGATTAGGATGTCTTCCTTGTTACGCATTTTGATTCCCACTAATAGTTCGAATGGTGTCCATTTTGTACTGCGACTTATAGTACTATTTAGTACTCTCTGTAATCTGTCGACGTATTTGTACCATTTCGTTGAGTCGTCTAATGATAGTTTGGTGAGAACTGGAATCAAAGTTCGATGAATTCGTTCAACTTGTCCGTTTCCTCGAAGAACACCTGTTGCTATTTGTAGATGTTGAATGTTCTCTTCATCACAGTAGTAGTTGAATAATTTTGAAGTGAACGCTGAACTCTCTATCAGAGATAATTCTGATGGGATTACCAAAGGTCTTCTGCTGTTGTTTTAGTTAATTCGAGGGCACTTTCAGCAGACACAGTTTTGACGGGATATAGCCAAGTAAATTTGGTAAATGCGTCTACTACGGTGAAAATGTGTTGATAACTTTGTTTGTGGAGGGTAAAGGACCAATGAAGTCAACATGGTACGTACTTAAAGGAATGCTTTCCTTAGAAATAGGATTCAAAAACCCTTCCTTTTGCCAGTTTTCTTATTAGCTAAGATACATGGAACACAATTAACTATTACTTTTTAACGACGTAGGTTAAATTTGGGATATAAAATTCCTGTTTCACAATTTCTTCTGTTTTTCCTACTGAGAAATGACCATTTTCGTGAATCAATTTAATTAATTCAGCTTGCATTGCTTTAGGGGGTTACAATTAATTCTCGACCATTTAAGTACTTGTAGAGTATACCATTTCGCTCAAAAAATTCTTCTGATTCTTGCTTCGCTAGAAGTGATTTAAATATTTGGATGTTGTCATCTTCCTCTTGTGCGTTTTCAAGCTTTGAAGTTAATGTATCATTGCATACCATCATTAAGGGATATCGGCTAAGAGCGTCAACGTGCTTCATACGACTTCCAGCTTTGTGCTCTATTTCATAGTCGAATTCTTCTAATTGAAGCGCCCATCTGGTTATGCGAGTAATTAGCTCCTTTTTTTTTTTTGCATAGTCTTCTGAAATGCTGAACAGTCAGTTACTATTTTAAAGTGTTGTCCTAAAAAGATAAACACGAAACTTCTTTAATGCGTTGATAATTGCTAGTACCTCTAATTCGTAGCTGTCATACTTTTCTTCTGCTGTATTTGTCTTTTCGACATGTAGTAAACGGGATGTAACTTTCCATCTTCTGCTTCTTGTAACAAAATTGCGCCGTACCCTTGTTTACAGGCGTCTGTATGCAGTTCTGTTTTTTCTTCCATACTTCTAAAGGTGCAATATTGGGCCTTCGGACATGATTTTCTTCAATTTTTCAAATGCTTTTTTGTTGAGTCCCGAAAAAAAAACAAAGAGGTTTTCTGTTCTTGTTAAATCGCTAACTGGTTTAGCTATCTTTGAATAATCTTTGATGTACTTGCGGAAATATCCAGTTAAACCAAGAAAACTTTTTGTACTTGTTTTATTGTTGTTGGTTCTGGAAATTGTCGGACAGCTAGTGTCTTCATGGGGGATGGTTTAATAGTTCCGCTTTCTACAATGTGACCTACAAATTCAATTTTCTTTTAAGAATTGGCACTTCTTGAACTTAATTTCTAATCCGTATTTCTTTTTCGAGACCTTCCTGTTCGTTTTTCGCTGAATGCCGAGATCATCTAAATAACTGATTACAATTCCTTTCCGAGTAAGATCTCTAAATATACTTGATACGTAGCGTTGGAAAACTCCTGGACTTGTGCTTAGTCCGAAAGGAACTTTGTTGAATTCAAATTGTCCATCTGGGACGATAAAGGATGTATACTTTCTACAATCTTCGTCAACATCGACGTGAAAGAAACCATTGCGTAAATCTAATGTAGAATATACCTTTGCTTCTTGCAAAGTGTCTAAAACATCTTCGATGATAGGTAACGGAAATTTATCTTTCACAAGCTTCTGATTCAATTTTCTGTAGCCAATGCACATTCTCGAAGATCCATCTTTCTTTTTACCATTACGATTGGACTTGCATATTCTGAAGAATCCCTCGGACGTATAATGCCTTCGTTGAGCCATTCTTCTATCTGTTTGTTTACTTCTTGTCTTTCTGTGAAAGCTAGTCGACGAGGGTGTTGAAAGACTGGTTCTTCGTCTTTTAGAATAATTCTCATTGTGACGTCAGTAGATGCTGGCTTGTAGTCTTGAATTAACTTTTCAAGTTCCTTCTTGATTTGACGATTTTCAACATGACGTAGGTCTAGTTCTTCTTGAAGATTTTCAGCAGATATTTGCATAAGCTGTGCAGGATTCTCATATTTGTTGAATTTAACTCCTTCTTTAGTAAAACTTATCGATACTTGTTCCAAAAGATCTGATCCAATAACTGCTTCTGAATTTTAATTTATCAGTCGGTACAACATGCCAAGTTAACGAGTAATTTTCATCATCTATTTTGAACTCATGTTCAAAGGAACCAAAAGTTGTCACTTGTGCTTCACCAATACCTGTGAGAAGCATCTTGTTCTTCGATAATTTTGTTGGATCCATTATTCTTCTGCTCGTATATATTTTCTCAGAGCAAACTTACGGTACTACCACTGTCTATGAGCGCCGTGATTTTTTCACCTTTCCAAAAATATCTCTTTAGTACGTAAACCTTCCTTAACGATGAGTGTGCAAGTTTCTTTTGGAGGTTCTTTGAATTTCTGCGATTTTGAATAGTTCGTCTGAGCATATGCTTGGAAGCATTGTGATTTGAGTGTTTCTCGTAATTTTTGTTGTAATACCCTTTCTGGGCGCTGTCTTGATATTTTTGAACAGATTCGTACTTGGTAACAGGCTTCGTAATGTTTGTTGCAATTCGTTGACGCTGGAAACTTCTTATCTTTCCTGTTATACTCGAATTTTCCTGGTGCTTCATATCTGCGATTCTTTTCTGTGAATCTGTATTCTTGTTTCTTCACAAATGGACTGCTATATTTTTTGTTTCAGAGTCCTTTTAAAGTCTTCGAATTCTTCTAGTTTTTCTCCTAATTGAACAGGGGAGTTCATATTTGCCCATTCATCAAGGTAATATTCTTTAAATTCAAAAGGAGTTTTTCGTTTCAGTTGATCTGTTATGATTAGATCTGATAACTTTTTGAAAGTATCTATCTTCAATCCATCTATCCATCCGTTGAAGTAAGTGTTTAACTCATGGTAAAAAATCAATCCATGTTCTTTCAGGTGCTTTTTGGTGAGTGACAAATAGTTGTCGAAACTTTTCTGAGTTTGTTTAAAGCGTTTCAGCAGTAAATCTTTAACGTGTTCGTAAGAGTTAGCTTTATCGTCAGGCTCTCGCTATGATGTGAGATACTTCCGTCGGTAACAAGCCTAACAGATGAGAAACCCAGTTTTCTTGATCAATATTTAATCTCTGCGCTTGACGTTCAAATAATTTTAGATAAAGACAGATGTCTTCTTTCAAATCAAAACGATGTATAAACTTTGAAACTTCTTTGACGAGAAATTTAGTATCACTTTCTTTGGATGTATCAGCGTCTAATTGTATTCTTAACTTTTCCAACTCAAATTCGTCTTTGCGTTTTTGCTCATCTAACCTCAATTGTTCGAAGCGTAATTTTTTTCTTCTCGTTCTTCAATGCGTAATTTTTCTTTTTTGCTCTTCAATGCGTAAATTTTCTTCTCTGGCTTTGCGATCCTCAACAATCGTTGAATGTATGTTTTTGGTCAGTTCTTCGTCATAATCTTCACTACTAATAATTAGATCTTTGAGTGTGGCGATGGTCATCGATTTATCGAATTTTAAATTTAATTCCGTGGCTAAGACAAATAAATCTTCGCGTCGACCTTTGCCAAGATACGTATGGCCTGCGGTAGCCCAGTGGTTAAGGTATCCAACCATGGCAGGCATGTCATGAGTTCGATCCCAGTACCACTAAAGACCCGCCGTGTAGGGCAGCGATGCACGTTAAATCTGTCGAGAGCTGAAACGTCCTCCCGTTGGTGTGGTGTGGTAGTTAGGAGAGGGGGTGCCAGCTCAGGTGTCGTCCACGTCACTTGACCATGGTTCAAAAATTACGTGGTCCGTCGCCAAAAGCCCTCGTGTAGCTGAACAGTGCGACGTTAATATTAACTCACTCACTTGCCAAGATACGCCATTTTAAAATTTAAATTTAAGTTTTGATAGTAAACCAAAGCTGAATAAACAAAATTGTTACGCGTTCAAACAAAACAATGATGTTGCTATTGGCAATTCTCGTTTGCATTTACAAAATTCTCAAGTTAAAATGATATTGCATCAAAATACTTTTTAAATATACATTGAAATATTCAAATTCTATTCATTTAGAAAGATTTTAAACCAGTACCGCGTAAAGACAACAGTGAGCGTTAAAATACGTAATGCTTAATTTAAAGTAGTCAAATCATTAATTTCAACTAAAAACAAAACCTTTTTTTTTAAAACCATTTGATATATCAGTTCTCATTTCGTTATAATAAATGCAAAAGAATTTGAAAGAAAAAAATAAATTAATATAAATCTTGTTTAGAGAAACTGTGATTAAATTTATTGTGATATGAAAAAGTTAATCATTTAAAGTTCTTTGCTGAAAAAGCAAACAATTAGAAGTTAGTCACTTATAAAAAATCTCATATATTTTTATTACACCAATAAAAATAAAATCTTTTTTTAGGATCTCATCAGCACATTCTAAGGATAAACACATGTTTCAATAGAAAGCATAATAATTCTCTGTCAAAAATGAACTCAAGATACTTATATATTTAATGATAAAACACACCATTAAAAATAAGATTATACATGATCATTCATCAATTCTAAAAAAACATAGCATATTCTTTCAAAATATATTTCTGGAATACTCGTAAAAAATAATTACTAAACAGCTGCAAGAGAAATGTTACACTATATGAGTCATCGATATTACGATTGAATCCAAACGGAAAATGTTTAGGAATGGGAAGACATTAATCTCTTAGTTCAAGGTCAATGACGTAACCCAAAAAATGAAAGCTTTTCGCACATACATGAAATGCAATTCGTTAACAAATGAGATACAAAAAAAAAAAAACTTTTTAATATTACGTACGACTTTCTTAATATTTTAAAAGATATACTTGTAGAAAATTTTTAATTGATACGATTTCTATACACAAATAGAAAAATAGTATTTCAGAAAAACACACATGATATTTAAAAATATAAATTACTTCATGAAATCAACTACAACAATTTTTTTTTATATAAGTAAATTAACACTTGCTCACGTATTCCTTTCTGAAGATTCCCTTCTTTTTTTTTTTCTGTTGCAAGGAAAACGAAATAAAAAACAGTGCACACCTGATACAGTTGACGACGTGTGATTAATTACTTGAAAACAGACTTCAAAGGCTCCTGGATGTGTTCACTGGACTTGAAATGGAGTTGTACATGGCAGAAAATAACGTGGTTTCGGCGAGCGATCTTGTAAGATCTTGAGTTGTGACTTTTGACTCCGGGAGTCGTTTTATTCACCTAAATGTTAGTATGTTCACCTAAATGCTAGTATGTTATCCGTGCAGCCAAAAAATGGGGTTTTTTTTAAAGAAGAAGAGGGTTAGAAGGTTATCAACTTATTATTTAGAGAAGATTTTCGAAATCAAATCCCAGGCGATCCCCCAATTATTTCTGTGGGAGTCGAATAAATCTTCGAATAAAAATCAGACTCTTCAGAAGGCGGGAATTTAGATTGGCGAGGTGGCTTGTCTAGGGGTAAGTATTTAAGGGTGAGTGATGAATTAATTGAATCAAAGTCATTTAAACACAGATACTTCATTTAAAAAAGAATTTATTTAAAGTTAAAGGAAAATGTTTACAAAAGGGGATATTTACAAAGCGAAAGACATGCAGGAATTAGGTTAATTAAAAGTTGAGTTATACCTTTAGAAGACGGGGGAAATAAACCTTTTCTCTTTCTTGGACGTTAGGACTGGTGGTGCGCGCAGGGCGCGAAATGCGGTAAAAACGTGACGTGTTGAACAAGCAGTGGTTAGTAGGCCTCTGCCGAAAAATTATTCAAGCCGGAGCTACGAAAGCTCACTAGATGGCGCTGCTTCGGAATGCAGTAATAAATAAAATTGAGATTTATGGTCCTCTGAAAAGGATATGACTCAACCTTTTAACAAATGTTTCAAAGGGAAAATCCTACATATATATATATATATATATATATATATATATATATATATATATATATATATATCTTGATCAAATTTCCAATCGTTAATAAAATACTTTCTAATCACATCCAATTAAGTTCAAAAAATTTTTTTTTTTTTTTTTTTTTAAAACTTGTAGTGGATGACACTTGATGTTAATACATTTTTTAAATATTAACTCATTAATTCAATTTAATTAATTTCCGGTTTTTGATGCCAACTTAGATTCATCTCCATTGTTGTAACAATGTAACTGTTAAAGCAATGACAAAAGTTGGCGTCGAAAACCGGTTTTTCAGCCAAACTAGCCAAACCGGGTGTGCATTGTTACAACGCAACCAAATCTTTCTCTTTTTTTCAATTCCTACTATTAGTTTATTATCTCCCTGTATACATATTTTGTTCAAATTTTCAATCGTTAACAAAATACTTTCTATTCATCCATTCAAAGTAGGAATTGACTTATTTTTTTTATTTTACTTGTTTTCTCTCAGTTAGAAATAAGTCATAGGTTTTTAGGTACATTGCACTGTGTGTTGAATACATTTTTTCCTTTATTATTATTTTTTATCGAGAACATACCATAAAGTATCACATGGGAGCTTACATAGAAGTAAGCGTGAAACACACATCATAAAGAAGTTAAGGATTTCAACACAAACATCCATACTCGGATTTAAACCCAGTCCTTACGGCACAGCAGTCAGTGTCATTAACCACTGTACCGGATGGAAGGCCTTTTTCCTTTATTAAAAACATGAAAATAATATGTTCCGTTTCGATTTACAAAATAAATACATAAAAATTCCATGATATTTCGCTTAATTGCTCGGTAATTTTGAAACCCTCACGTTCACGTGATTTAGAAATTTAGTAAGTGGTGTGTTAATTTAAGCGTCATCATCCGTCATTTAACTGTAGTTCAAAACTACGAGTTCCCTGGCGTATTGCTTTAGAGTGTGACGTTAATCTACAATCAATCAATCAGTGGGTTTCACACGTGGTGAGATTTCGTCAAAGCAGTCTTAATATAGCGAAATATCTCAATAACTCTTCGTACAGTAATAAGTTGATTTACGCTTAGCCGCAGATGAGCGATTTTCATATCTCGTCGATCCGTCTTTTGTTTGAGCTCAACACTACTCGATTGATAATATGATTGAAAAAGTAGTCGATATCATCGGGCAAATAAATTTAACAGTGGATATTGGAGACGTACAAGAACTGCTCACATATAAAACACATGAGACAGACATTGAAGAATTTGAGTCTTTAGATCCAGTTCAATCAGAAGGTAGCCCAACCGGTATAGTGGTTAACGATGTTGGCTGCTATACCCTAGGGCTTGGGTTCGAATCCCGGAGAAGGCATGGATGTTTGTAAACGTATAGTGCGTTCGCGGCATGGGGATACTCTAAATAGCTGTCGAGTCACAAGTCCATAATGGGGTTGGTGGAAAGAAAAGAGAGGTGGGAGGTCCCTGACCCCCACCCCCAGGGTGTTTTCCCTCTAAATTGGGAGGGAACCGAGCTAAATCGTACTGTCACCTGTATGGGGCTCAAAGCTACGACAGGCGTACATCTATCCCCTTGCAATGATGAGTTTCGAGGGCCTGGATCTGACACATTCGAAATCAGTTGGCATAAGAAACAACAACTATAAATCACTCAGAGGATCGAAATATGTTGTTGGGAATTTGACAGAAAATAGCAGTTTAATTGAAAAAAAGGTTGCGGATTTTAGAAACTATAGATTTCAACGAGGAGCGTATTTTTTCAGTAAAACAAGGAATTAAAATAAAATGTTACCAAGCTATGAAAAAGTTTTGTTCGACAAAAAAATCTTTGCACCGGCAGATTATTTTGTTAGCTTTTATGGAAACTTTTATATCCAAATTACTTCGGTCTTCGATTTTGTATTTGTGTTATATAAGATTTTATTAAACATTTTTTTTTCTAAATTATTATTTTCTTTCGTCTCTGGCCCGAACTAAAAGTAATTTATAGGTATTTAAATGCCGAATTATATACCACGACTTACGGGAATTCGACTAACGCGGCTATCACTGAGTCCCACCTACCGCGTAAGTTCGGGGTATTACTGTAAAAAATTGTTACTCTTTTAATCTAAGATATGTAGGGGGAGTTTCGGATTGACGTCTTTCAAATAATTCTCTGACTTATTTAAGAGGGAACCTCGCAATTCAACAGAGTTTACAGCTGGACTTTATTGGAATGACTTCAATGGTGATGCAATTCCTTTGGCGAGAAATTTTGGTCTGTTGATTGAGAATAAATAAACTTGAAAATTATGAATTTCTATTGTTATTTTCTTCATTGAAATGAATAACGTGGAAATAGCCATAAATTCACACAATTTTCTAAGATTTTTTTTTATGTTGCTGCTAAGTGTGAAGTTAATAAACCATCAACGAACATCCGCTCCCCCTGCCATTAAATGAACTCGCTTGTAGAAGACTCGGAGGCAAGGTTCTTTTCGTCATGGTCGATTTATACTTTCAATCTTCTTTGCCAGAAGATTGAAAGTAATCAAAATCCAATCGAAAGTACCAAATAAATCGAAATAGGGTTCCTGTAGAGTTCCAAAAAGAACACTCGGAAATTTCTTTTTTATGGAAGGTGTGGGATTATTGTTTTCTGGAGAGGAGAAAATAATAATAATGCACTGCAATGTGATAGCTTGCGCAGCAAACTGTTACCTAATACAGGGTTCGCGACTAGCAGCCCGCGGGCCCCCAAGACAGTAAAAAAATCCGCTCTGGACAGAGATTTCTTTCCTGTGAACGATCAGATTCGTATTTTAGTTTTCACTCTTGGGAAAACAAAATACCCGAAAGTGTTTTTGCTAAGAAAGATCATCTGTAGAGTTTGGAGGACGAGGTCACAAGAAATTTTAAAGCAAATGGAGCCTAAACTCAAATTTTCTGTTATCCTATTACTGCTAAAATTGATATAGCACCTTAGGAACTACAGCTTGAACTTAGTGACTTGAAGTCAGATCCCAGTGAGAAGAAAATATTTAATGTTATGGCATGGACTTTTGCAAATCTTTGTCAGCTGAAAAAGTTTTCATGTATGAAGAAATTGATCTTTTGGTTTTAGTCGACATATATTTTTAAGAAAAAGATTTTTTGCTTGAAGATCAACAAGAATAAAAATAGATCGGTCGGAGCTGAAGACTATTAAAAATACCGTAGTTATAAAGTCGTTCTCATGCTGTTGAGTGCCTATTCAGGTCTCGACATGGTCATCTAATTGTAGTTCAAAATCCCTTGCAGAAACAATCAGGTAAATTGAATTGAGCTGAATTAAGATATCTCAAAAAATAAAGAACGCTATTGCAACAACCTATGAATTTTGTTCTCGACATTAAAGTAGAATTCTTCAGTTTCGTTCGTTGCTGTTAATTTTTCTCAAAGGTGCGTTAAATTCTTTTTAAAATTAAAAATGACTATTTAAGTAAAATCGAAAATGGACTGTTACAAAACTTGAATCATTTTATTTTCTAACAGATTTCTAACAGGATTTAGAAGTTCGTGGATATAGATTATTTACTGATGTTTGTGTGCTTGTATAAAGTTTATGGAATGAAAATGCCATGTAGTAATAAACAGTTCTAAAAAAAGATATTAATAATGTTACATTAAGGGGAAAAAATAATTATTTTAAATTGTAAAATTACGAAAATCTTTAAAATTTTAAATTACAAACACGCTTTTAAAAAATAACAAAAAGAATTAATTGCTTTACAAATTATTGTTTAGATTTGGAGCATAATTTTTAAAAAATTATTACAAAAATTTGTAGTTGCTTGCGTAAAGAAGTGACCCTGGTTTGCTTTACACTTGAGACTGTGGTTATGACTTTTCACATATACCTGTATGGAATGGGAATGAGATTCAGATTCCTGTTCACTTTGTGACCATGGCGTACCTATGACTGGGGAATCACCTCAATATATGTCCTAATATTCTAAGCAGTTTTACTTTGAGAATTATTGACTGCTTTAAGGATTGTTCTTATAGTTCCTTACTGTATTGGGCTTCTCGTCGACTTATGACGGAAAGGTTGGAGACTGCCATAAAATAAAAAGTCTTTTATGTGTGTTATGGTAGCGAAATGTCTTGATTGACACTGTTCCTGCCGTGTCGTATATTCGTGTTCTGGCGTCCTTCAAGATCCAGTGTATAGAGAGACAGATACTCGTTAAATCTGTAGAGACTCTCATTACATTGATATGTTCTGGCAGATTGGAATCATTATGTTTTGTATCGAGTATATATACGTATGAAAATTGTTCCTTCAAAGTATGAGAAGGAGGCTGTGGTAGCCCAATGGTTAAGGTATAAGATCATGGCAGGCATATCATGAGTTCGAGCCCAGTATCACTAAAAACCCGCTGTGTAGGGAAGCGATGCACGTTAAATCTGTCAAGAGCTCAAACGTCCTCCCGTTGGTGTGGTAGTTAGGAGAAGGGGGTGCCAGCTCAGGTGTCATCCTCGTCACTTGACTATGGTTCAAAATTACGATGTCAGTCTCCAAAAGCCCTCGTGTAGCTGAACAGTGTGACGTTAATATTCACTCACTCACTCACT
This sequence comes from Trichonephila clavipes, assembly GCA_019973935.1. NCBI lineage: Eukaryota > Metazoa > Arthropoda > Arachnida > Araneae > Nephilidae > Trichonephila > Trichonephila clavipes. Next base: position 1,704,417 of record BMAU01019618.1, read on the forward strand.
CAAAATATAAGAAAATGTTTATTTGCCTATGAGTGTTTTGAATTGAGTTAGTCTCTAGTTCTATTAAAAATAATTATTATAAACTAAACTCAGTGGCACAACAGCCCATGAGGGCCAAGTCCTACTGTGTCCCGCTCAGTTTTCGTTACATTGGGCGCTGAGGTGCATGATCAAATGTTTCGGTCAGTCAGACGCGAACCCGTCCTTCTGTGTCAGCTGTGCTATGACCTAAGTGGCCGTAACTTTGAACGATTCCCGTGGCAATCACTTGTCGCTGCGTTTCTGAAGTCGAGCTGTGATGCATTGTTTGTATTGTAAACATGCTTTACGTATAATAAATGTATTTTTTTTACCTCTTATTACCCCTTTTCATTCCTCTCGACGTCACACCCTTCATAACTGTTTTTGCGAATTACTCCGACTAAACGTGGTTTGCGAGCCTTTGTTTTATAGTTATTTGTCATCCCCATGCTACCTTCTCTGACCCCTCTGAATTTGTCGGTCGAATTCATCACACTATAATGCTTCTTTATCACTTCTGTTTCTCAGTAGGAATGTTTATTATTTTGTCGACTATCTAAAGAGCTGTTCTTAATCAATGATCGGCCGGTGTTGGCGAATCACAAACTTGTATTTGGCGTTGTCGACTTTCGGGTTCAAAACCTAGTGCCACTAAAGACCCCCTGTGTAGAGAGGCTGATGCTTGTTAACCTGTCTAGATTCAAAGTTATCGTATTGGTTTGATGAGGAAGTTCGGAGTGGGGGTGTTGTTCGTCTGTGCCAGATGTCGTTCTTATCTCTTATCCATGGTTCTCAATTAAGGGATCTGTTATCTATAGTCATCATGTTGCTTCACATTTCGACATAAAATCAAATCAAATCTTTATCAAGGCTATAGTATCTCAGCGGTATCAGTCACAAGCTTCAATGCCATTAGTTAGTTTCGTATTGTAATATTATCAAATGTTGTCTTGAGGAATATAATAGGTATTTCTCTCTCTCTCTCTCTCTCTCTGGTTTTTAAATTTAACTAAGCTTCAAATCCCTCCAATGCATTGATGTGGAAGTGAGGTACTACTATAATATCGTTTTTATACGAGACTGCCGATACTTTACTGCTGATGTGAGAGCCGAGGAGCCAGATTGACTAAAATCATCCAATACAAATCTGTAGCTGGATAAAATTATTTTAAGTACTAGCCATAATCAGGGGCACACGCGGGAATTTTTCAAGGGGGTGTTGAGGGTCGACAATCCACCATTCTTGAATCATACGCCAATACGCCGCCAAACACATTCTTTTGATTCTGTCGACTGACGGGAAGAACAAAAATTAACAAGTATATAATGTAAAATAAAAAAAAATTAAGTTAATTCCTACTTAGGTCAACAAAGAAAAATTTTATATTAGCTACTTTTTATTAAATAGTTACAATTAATATAAATATGTATATACATGTAACAGAATTACGGTATTATGTGACAAAAGCGATTTTCCTTTCTATATATAGGGGGTGTATTCTATTTTTCTATTCTATTTTTTGTTACTATTTATTCACTAATTAAATTTAATTCTAATAAAACAGTATAATGAAACGAATTCATATTCTCAGAAATCTAGCCTTCCCAGGAGGCAATTGAACCCACGGCCTTTAAATTAGAAGTTCAACGCGCTATCCATTGCTCTGAAGAGACACAATGAGCATTTTCCTTTTTTGTATGATGTTGGACTATTATTTTTGTTTACTATTTATTCATTTTTGATTTAATTAATGAATTAATATTTGAAAATATGTATTAACACCAAGTGCCATCCACTATAAATTTTAAAAAATGCATTTGAACCAAAATGAATGAATAAAAAGTATTTTTTTAACAATTTAAAACTTGATCAAGATATATATATATAGGGAAAGTGTGATCTAATAGTAGGAATTGAAAAACCAATTATATTGAATAAGTAATGAGCATTAATTAATAAAATAAATAATAACAAATACTTAATTAAATTTTACGTACTATATACATAGGATTATAATTTCAAAAAAACCTGGGTGATGGGGACTCCCCCCTTCCTTGTGTGCACCACTGACAATAATGCTTATAATTGTCCCATGAATAATACATCTAGATTAGAAACCTGAAGATTGAATGCATTTAAGCGAATAACATTCTATGAAATACAATGCAAAATAAGAAACAACCAAACACAATTGGATTGAAAAACCGAAATGGAAAAAATTCGCCATTCAAATTAAAGCAGTCGTGCAGTGCAGTCGAAATTTGAGATAATAAGTTGATCATGTTACCTCATCTTTCGCAATTTCCATTACTTAACACCACTAAGAGCAAAATGATGCGACTCAAGTAATTTCATACTTAGCTTTCCTCGTTCTTTGCTCATTAATAAAGCAGAATATGATATTTTATTAGAAAAATAATAAGCAGCCGTCCATCCCTATCTCCGTCTCTGGATGTGCCAAATTAGTGCGCATTAAATTGAAGCTTTTTATGAGTGGTAGCGATAACAAGCCCACCCGCATTGCCTTTCCCCTCTAATCAATGGGTTTTTGAGATAAATTGGATTCGGATGAAGGGTGTTTTTGAGATAATCAACATCATCGTGCGAGATCCTTTGATAGCTATTGCTTGATTATAAGAATAGAGAGCTATTTTTTCTCTGCATAGCGTTTTAAGAAATCAATTTTATTATGAGTAAGTAAAAATATTTTTATGACAACACTCATACGTGTTAACGTATTTTTCTTTCAAATTCGGCCTCTTCTTTTTTACCAGGCAAGAAAAACTGGAAAGAAAACTGGCAATAAATAAATATGATTTATGCAGTAAAATGTGTAATATGTTGCATATCCTCAAAAACCCTTATAAACTGAAATATAAAGTGGGAACTAATTTGATATAGGGGTGCCTCGCACCAAGCAACGCTTATTGTCGAGTGATATGAAATCCAAGATGGTGGTCTAGCGGTAACAAATCGTCAGGAAAATAATTTTGAAGAACTGTTTTGAAATATATTTCAAATCAAGGATATAAAAATACATTACCATGATCAATCAAAAATGAATATGACTATAATATATTAAAAATTATATTTACTAATAATAATATGAAATATATAATAATTGTATAATATAATTTAATAGTAATTATTATGTATAATCTTAAAATATGATATAATATTGATTATTATTTATAATAATAATAATAACATAAAATTTAATAGTAGTTATAAAAAGAAAAATGATCATAATGTAACATAATAATAATTTTATATAGCAATAGTCATATATATGAAAAACATAATAATTATATAAATGAACAACATAATATGTAATAATATTTATAAATAAATATAATAAAAAATAATTATAAGTAAAGGATATATATAATTTTTATATATTATAATAATTGTATTTTATATTATATTATAAATAAAATAATTACATAAATTATATTAAAACTAATAATGAGAATATAAATTAAAAATTTCTGTGATATAACTTCAGTTATATTCTAAAAACTGCGAGTTTCTCTAATGAATTGTATCGAACAAGGAACTTTTAAATATGCATTATTAAAAATTTTGAAAAGTTTAAAAACGAGAAATACAGCAATAATTAACAGTACATGCATCATAGTTTTTTTAAAAAAAATATCTTGGCACTCGCCAATGATATTGGAACTATCCATATTCGAAAATAGGAAAAACTACAACAGAAAACCAAAGTAGCTGTCTTGAAGAATAAATGCAATGGAAAATGGTTACATTTTTTAAGGAATCCAATTAAATTCGTCAGAAATTACAAAGGTTACCTAGGGGAAAATACAATAAAAATTAAGTTAAATATACGTTAACTCCATGGCAATTATATTGTCAGACGATAAAAATATCAAGGTAACCATATTGTAATGATTTTGCCCATCTTGGCGAACGTAAGCAACTTGGCGCATATCACGCTAAATCAAATTAGCAGCATAATGTGTTATTCAATTGGAATAACCGTGTAAAAAAACTGATGGGAATTCAACTGTGTGTGTGTGTACGTTCCTCATACAGATATACTAACCATTTCTCGCCCGCCCGCTTCGCTGAGAATTTCATATTGCAAGACTATACATTCATTTTTCAATTCCTACTATTAGCTCACACTCTCTGTATATTTATTTATCTTGGTGGAATTTTCAACGGTTAATAAAAAACATTTTAAAGTGCTCAATTGAGCTGGAATTTTATGTACATGGTTATCTAGAATAACGATACAATAATTTAATTATAATTAATAAAAATTAATTCATTAAAACTAATTATTTAAAGAATTACAAATACAACCACTTTGGCATCATTTTTGTCGACTTAGCGATCTCTTTAGCCATTTGTGTCAAAACTTGAAAAGGTTTTTTTTTCTCACGTTTTAAAGCATTCAGTTGAACTGAAATTTTATATACACGATTGTTTCGGATGACAATACGATATTAATATGTTTATATTTATATTAATTTTAACAATTTAATAAAAATTAGCCAAAATCAAAATTTTCTTTGTTGATCTAAGTAGGAATTGACTTAAAAAAATTTTTTTTTTATATTACTTGTTTAGGTTATTGCCATCTAAGTCCTAGCAATAAGCTTTAGATTGTATTCTAAAACATTCTTTTAACCCTCGCCTCTTGATTAAAAAATAGCACAGAATTTGAATTTCTAAAACGGACGAGTTTTTTTTCACTTACATGCCCCCGTAACTCTCTCTCTGCCTTGTAATCGATTTCTTAAACACCACATTTTTAGCGGATGTCTATTATTAAAAGAAACATGCTGGTCAAATACCCAAATTTGGAAGTTTAGTTATTCAAAAGTGGGTATCTTTCTTTTTATCTATGACATTTCCTCCCCTCATTCAGATTCCATTTCCTCAAAACCTGGTGGCCGCGGTAGCCTTGTGGTCAAGGTGACGGACTCGTGACCGACGTGTCATGAGTTTGAGCCAAGTCCTGCCAAAAACCTGCTGCGTAGGGGGGGCGATTCACGTTAAATATGTCGAGGATCAAACATCCTCCCGTTGTGTATTGTGGAAGTTAGGAGAGGGGGTGCTAGCTCAGGTGTCATCCTCGTCACTTGACCATGGTTCAAAATTACGAGTTCCGTCGCTGAAAACCCTCGAGTAGATGAATAGTGTGACATTAATAATCACTCGTTGAATCAAAACTCGTTCTTTGTGGATTTCTACTCCAACGGAAGAAATATCTTTTGCATGTTTTAAATTTGTAAGTCAGATAACTTGAAAACGGAATTTTTTTAATATCAATAACACCTATGCGAGATGGGAAATCACACAGCAATACATGGTCGAATACGCTTTCCTGGCGCTGCACAAAACACAAGAAAGATAGGTCAAAAAGAAGAGGGGGAAAAGTGTTTAACATCCTTATAATAGCAAAAAACTAAGAAGAAAGCACATTAATGAGACAACGATCATCATCAAAGTAGGTGTTCTAAATTACGACCCAAGACCGAGATGCAGGCCTCACTTCTCCGGCGCATTGAATATGGAACGTTAGCGAAAATACCAAGCATGTCCCGGACTTCCCCAACAGCTGCCGCGATGCATGCAACAAGGTCCTAAACACTTCTAACGGAAGTTTCGTACCCCAGTGACTTTACGCACCCACATAAGAAGTAATTGAAGCAACTGAGGTCTGGCGATCGAGTAGACCAATGCATTTGACATTCAATGATTCGGTTTACATTGCACCATCTATCTCGTACACCAGCCAAAGACCCCAGCATTTTTGCTGTTCTAAGGGGGGGGGACTAGGTGTTCTCCTTCTATTCGTTCTTCTATTCATTCCATTCTATTCCTGTCTTGTGTTTTGTTTCGTCACTACCACTCCAGGAAAACTTTTCCGACCATATATTGTTTTTTGATTTCCCGTCGTCTAAGTGTACTCAATCTGTCATGAAAATTTGTAACCATCCATTGCACTAATACACTCTGTATATATATATATATATATATATATATATATATATATATATATATATATATATATATATATAGTATAATAAAATAAAAGTGCAAAAGTTCTAAAACCTACAATGCCAAAGAAGAAAGAAAATAGAGTTCACGAGACAACAAATGTAGAAACTAACGAAATCTTTGGACTATAACTGGAGACCTATTACACTGCTGGACAATTGCTAAAGACGGATAACACTATCATCCATAGCAACCACAAAATGAAAGGAAGCAAAATGTGGAAAATTAGAATAAGTGCGGGATATTAGTAAGAAGAATTATGAGTAGGCAAATTTTTTTTCCACGTCTGTTCATCACGTGATAGCGTTCATAAGAGCTTTAAAGGTTTTGACGCGTGTGGGCAGTTGTTAATTAAAGTCAAAGTTTTACAGGAAAGATTTAATAGACGAACTTAAAATTTTTGGCATGTCTTCCCGACATCACATAGATGCATTTATGCGTGGCCGAATTATTGGAAAGATCGAAGAAGGGCGAAAAATAACAGATGTTGCCAGGGAGTTCGACATCGCTCACAGCGTTGTTTCACGGCTGTGGAAGTCATTTAAAACTACTGGAATGTGTAGTAGACGGCACGGGGGAGGTCGTGTTAGAAGTACGACGCCTGCAGAAGACAGATATATCGTCCTATATCAGCAAAAAGGAACAGGCGCACCACTGCTCAGCAGGTGGAAAATCAGTTTCTTGCTGCCTCAGGAAAGCAGATCTCCCGAAAAACTGTTGCCAGACGTTTGAGGGGAGGAGGACTATACGCACGCAGACCTGTTGTGTGTGTCCCATTGACCAGACAGCACCGTACTGCCCGTTTGCAATGGTGTCGTGAGCATCACAATTGGACTGAACAGGACTGGGCATGCGTACTATTCTCAGATGAGAGTAGGTTCAGTCTGTCATCGGATTGTAGACGCCAATTGATCTGGCGCGAGAGTGGTACTGCTTATCGTCCAGAAAATATCCAGGAAAAGGACCGATATCCGACATGCAGTATCATGGTGTGGGCCGGCATCATGATCAATGGCCGCACGCGCCTACATGTGGTTGCGAATGGGACTATGACGGGCCAACGATACATTGTTGAAGTTCTACTTCCTCATGTTTGTCTTTTACGTGGTGCTGTCGGTGATAAATTTGTTTTTATGGACGACAACGCAACATGTCATCGAACACTCGCTGTTCAGGATTGTCTAGACAGCGAGGGTATTCAACGTCTCGTATGGCCAGCGCGTTCTCCAGATCTAAACCCTATTTAAAATGTGTGGTATGCTTTGGGAGGCAAGTTGCTGGTCGAAACTATCCTCCGACAAACAAGAACACCCTCATCCGTGCACTCACAGAGGAATGGGATAAATTGCCTCAACAGCTGCTGGATAATGTTGTGCAAAAGCATGGTACGACGTGTGGAATGTTGCATCACACTCCACGGTGGACATATCCCGTACTGATACCTTTCTTTAAGGTGCCTGCTGACTTTTAGATGCATTGTTCCATTTCTCCGTACGCAGATCAAATGAACATTTTTTTCCCTTTCAGATGTTTCACAGCTTTTGTACTTTCCAGAACAATAAATATTTATTCTAATGTCTGAACAGTGTGGCAAGTATATTTTATCCTACTAGGCCTCGTGTCTCGCTTAATGTTATGCTACATCGCAATTTGTGATCCGTCCTTAGCAATTGTCCAGCAGTGTATGATTTCTAAAGCTTTTACTGAATTAGGCCAGCGATTTTGGTTTAGCAATGCGTTATGGATCCACCTTCCCCGTACAGCAGAAATTTTCGACGTAATTAAAAAAAAGAAAGAATAGAGCCATGTTGAAAAGTTAAGCCTATTTCTAACGTGTTCATGAGAAAACCTGACAATATATTAAAATGAAATTACAAAAAGAACATTAATGCATCTCAAAGAAAGGAATAATAAGCAAACTTTCTATAGAAAAATTAGGATAAAAACTTACATGTGAAAATATAAACCATGACGATAGAAAGCAACCCGCTACGCAGAGGTTCAACACAAAATGGTGTTAAGGTACAGTACAGTTACAGTACGTATATACTGTATTTACTCGAATCTATACCTCACCCCTAATTCTCTGGACGTTCTTCACAAAAAAAAGAAAATTGTATAAAAGGTTTTCATCAATATCCGATACTTCAAAAATAAAAATAAAAATTAACGAGAAATAATAAGAAATTAATTAGTTTATTTTACCAGTATTAAAAAATTTAAAATATATACATGAATCTATAATTAAGCTAACCGTCTGTATCGCGTTTCAAAAATGATTCATTTCCATTATCGCAGCGGACTTCGGAATTGGAGCCGGCGTCGTCATTTTCCCCCACGGTGTCATCTTCCTTGTCATCCAATTCATATTTTATGTGACATTTTTTAAAGAATGTATTATAGAATACTTCAAAAGAGTTTTTAAAGACTGTTGTGCACTTATAAGCAAAAATTATATGATTTTGCTTACGGCATCTTGTCATCATCCGTGTCAAATTTTCAAAGACCGCTGCTATGTTTCCATTTTTTTTTCTGCTTATAAAATTGCCCTCCTTTTTTATACTAGCGTGATAGTGAACTAATCTTAAAGCGATATCTTTTATGTTTCGGCAATCAAAAGAAAGCGTATACACAAACAAGTGTGTAATATAAAAAAACAATTTTTAAGTCAATTCCTACTTAGATAAAAAAAATTTATTTTAGCTACTTTTTATTGAAGAGTTACAATTTTTATATGTATGAACAGAATCACATATGACAAAATAATAATATAAATAAAATAAACAACAAGTATATAACAGAATCACAGCATTAAGAGGTAATTAATTTTTATTAATTATCATTAAAGTATCGTATTGTCATCGAAAACAATCGTGTGTATAATATTCCAGTTTAACGCAATACCTTAAAACGCGAGAAAAAAAAATCTTTCAAAGATTTGACCCAAATCGCTAAAAATGAAACCAACGTGGCTGTATTTGTAATTTTTTGAATAATTAGTTTTAATCAATTAATTTTTATTAATTTTAATTAAATTATTGTATTTTCCTCCAAATTAATCACGTATGTAAGATTTCAGCTCATTTGAGAGCTTTAAAATGTATTTTATCAACGATTGAAAATTCCACCAACATAAATGAGGTGTGTAAATTAAATAATGAGACTGATTTTTTTCACTTCTTTATTCCAATAAACTTACAATTCAACATTGTCTCCTTCAAAGTAACTGCCTTCTGAAGCCACACAGCGCTGGAGAATTTTCTTCCACTCCTCATAGCACTGGTGGAACTCGGATATCGAAATAACCTTCATCTGGTCGGTTACAGCCGTTTGAATGTTTTCCAGTGTCCCAAAATGATGTTCTTTGAGGTGATTCTTCAATTTTGGAAAGAGGAAAATGTCACAATGACTCAAGTCAGGTGAATAAGGGGGCTGAGGAGCAACAGGAATGTTCTTACTGGCCAAGAAACGGTTCACTGAGAAAGTTTTTCGGAACCATTTTGGCGCAGATCTTTCTCATCTTCATTTCATTGGTCGAAATCTGATGAACGGTGGTGTGATTCAAATTCAACTCTTCCCCAATCATTCTGTCAAGTGACGATCTGAACGCACAAGATCCCGGACTCTAACGACATTTTCAGCGGTTTTTGAAACTGAGGGCCTTCCGCTGCGAGGTTCATCTTCAATTGACTCTCTTCCTTCTGAAAATGCATTAAACCACCAAAAAACCAGGGCCCTTGACAAAACACTGTCTCCGTAGGCTTGCTGAAGTTTTGCAAATGTTTCCGTTGCGTTGTGTCCAAGTCTGAAGCAAAACTTGACAGCACATCGTTGCTCATTTCAGAACAAACAAAAAAAACATGTTTCACTAAACAAATCACTACAGACAATTAACTTGACTCAGCGACTTCAAACTCATACTGATGACGCATCACATGTTTACCTACCTCCCCTCAATGTCCCACTTCCCCAGTGTTGCCAAATCAAACACTACGCTACCAGTCTCATTACTTAATTTGCATACCTCGTAAATCTATAGAGAGTGTGAACTAATAGTAGGAATAGAAAAAAAATTTCTTAATACGAGCACACATCCCTTACAACAAATATTTTGCCTTCGATTCTAAGATACATCCAATATTCAGTAACATTAATACTGGAAAAATAGTGCGGCTTAGATTCGAGTAAATATGGTATGTATATAATATGCGTTTTTAACATAATACACTCAAAATTCATACAGGTTTTAATGAATAATTTAAGTTAAATTATAAATATTTACATATTACCACAAGAAAGGGTAAAAACTTTAAATAAAACTTGATAGATAAAATTTTGGTCGCTAGTTGTTAATAAGTGCCATTTCTTATGGACAGCGGAAACTAAATCGTAGTTCTCGCTAGAAACATCCACCCCACACATCTCGTTGGAATCCAATTAAGTGTTTTGTTTCCTTCGAAAATGATACTTTGAGTGGATGAACTGCTTTCCGAAGTATTTTATGATTTTGACTATTTTGTGAGAAAATCTGTTGCAATTCTTTCTACACATTCATACCTTCATTAAACAGATAACATTTTTTGTTTTTACCCTTACATATAGTTCTACCAAAATATATAAACAAAAATTCAAAACGCAATGGTGATCAGTATGCATATTATGAATAAAATTACTTTTTAACACGATTTTATTAGTAGCTCCACCTGTTTCTAACGGAATTTTTGAACTCGATTTTTACCCACTTTAAAAGGTCGGATTAATTCGAAATTTTGTACACAAAGCAAGAACCGATGACTATAGAATAATTTAATAAATTTTTTTCCACTGTCCTGATCAGGATCATCAGGATTAACGATTTCCTATTTCCAGATTTGGCGACTAAAAGATTAAGTTACAACCCTAAAGTGAAAACATTAAAACATTCATGTTTAATACAAACACAACAAACAAAAGTGTTGTTTATGTGAAAAAAATAGGGAGGATGCGTCAGCAATTTCTTAGTTCGATCAACTATAAAAACGTGTGTTTTTTTAAGTCTCATAAACTATCATTTATTTAAGAAAATTTTCTCTGCGGAAGAATTTTAGGGATGAGGTGTACGAGTGGTCGCGAACTCGTGGTCAACATTGTTTCTGTCAAATCGTGGATTTGGGTCCTTTAATTTGTTAAAGCTCGCTCTGTAGATGATCAGATGTACGTCGACTCTCAAACTCTCTTCACATTGTCATGGAAGTTTGGACAGGGAGATTTTAAGCTTCGATCTCTTTCTCGTCACTCGACGGGAGTTAAAATTTACGAAATTTGTTGCTTCTATTTTGGTGGTGTTCCGTTACAAGTTTACCGTTAATTTAATATTTGTATATAATAGAGGAATCCACTAATTTGTATATAAATAGATGAATCCATTATATATATATATATATATATATATATGTGTGTGTGTGTGTGTGTGTGTGTGTGTTAAGTATTGGCCGAGTGGTAGATTTTTGTCGAGTGTGAGCAGGTTTTCATCAAGCAGATCCTCAGTGAACAGATATCTTCTTTATTGTGGCGCACACATCGAAGCTTAGAACAAAATTATAGCACATTTTCACATCGACGAGACAAGCAAATTCATGATGATATTAAAGCACAGTGGACAAGAGACAAGCAGAAGTGACATCTTGACGGACACAACACAAAAACACTGAGAGACAGCTATATTCAATGTTATATTATGACGAATAAAAAAGGAAGAGCGACGAACGCCATTACACAAGTTGTTTTTATTCTCTACCAACAGTGCAAGTGCGTGATGATCACGTAATCAGAGCTCTGATTGGATAGAATGTGCGGGACAGGAATTTCTGATGTAATAATATTCATCGATTACGATTAAAATCAGGGTGTTAGTTTTGAACCAAATAATCAAAAAATTATTTCAATATTGTTAAAAAAGTTAATTAAAAAAATGCTAGAGGGAATTATTACACACACACACATATATATATATAGTGAAATATAATTTTTTTTTCTACTTCATATTTTGTTCCTTAATTTTTTTGAGTAATTTTATTATTCCTTCAAATGTGATCAGCTTTTTTTTATGAAGTTAAGTATAATATTGAATTATTTAAATTAAATATATTGCTTCCATTTTGTCTGAAATATTTATTTGGAAATGTGGGAATATTTTTTAAGTGTTAAATAAATTTAAAAGAAGAAAATTAAATAGTTTGATTCATATTTAAAACTTTAAAGAGATTTGCAACTGATGTGGATCTGATAACACACACAGGTAATGGCATTGAGAAGAAATTTCTGTTATAGCTCACAATAATATAGCCACTATTGTGATTTTTTTCCGTCTACTTTTTTAAATAAGGATGAGGAAGGTCACAAAAACATTTTAAGAGACATGAAGTTTCTAGAGAAAAGTGCAAATGAGAATTGATTTTGATTAATACTGTGTAGACTATATTTTTCTTTTATTACTTGCTATTTTATATAATAACTACAACATAAAAAAATAAGTCAAATACAATCTGATTCTTAATAATAAACTCTGTTTTACATATTAACCATATTTTTGTACCAGTTAATTAAAAACTCTGTAAGCAGACCTCCTACTGCACTAAAAATACGTAAATATTATATTCCGTGAAAGTAAATTATTACAAATAAATTAAATTTATAGTTCCATTGTGAATGCCTTAAACCAGTGCTTCTCAAACTTTCATTGTTTGCGACCCAATGTTCAATCATAATTTTCATCGACCCCTGCCCCTCCATACAATAACAATCTATTGAATTCAGTAATACTATGCTTAGACGTTAAAGTTACAAAAAGACTTCAACATCTTTGAGTGACTCCGGCGTGTATAAACGTCTCTCTCAGCCAAAACGTTAATTGACCCGGACGTATATATTCGTCTTTCCGAAATACGATCTTTTCTGTGCACTGCTTTCCATAAAATTATTTCGAAGGCCTTGGGATGCAGAAAAATGACCTTGAGAGTTTTTGCGAAGGATTTACTTATTTCAGAGGATTTGCTTTTATTTATTCCTCTCCCTCCCCCAATACATCACATACACGCGTCTAAGTGGAAAACGGTGGCATTAGGGTGCGAATCACGTGACTTTTAATCGGCAGTTAAGGGATTATTTATAAACCGTACAAATTATCAAGATAGATGTTAAATTTTGAAAAATTTTATATATGACAAACCCATTAAGTCACTGATAGTTATTAAACTTCTTAATTTATAGTATTGTTAAATTGATTATTAAGTACATCGTGTATTACTGATATATTTATATTATATTTGTGTAAATGTGCATTTCATTTTTTATTTGTCAGAATGTATTTCGTTAGTTTAATTTCAGTAAGTTAATAATTTTTTTAAAAAAATAGTCTTTTGTTTCCGACTTTTCAATATGCTCGCGCCCCCACAGTTTGAGAAACGCTACCTTAGAGAACAATGGATTTTTCCAAGATAAAAAAATGAATGAGGTCAGAGATATGCAATAATATGAATAAAATATCGAAATAAAATTATTAAAAAAAGGTAATAACATCTTAGGTAATTAACAGATAAATACTTAAAATTAAAAATGAATATATTGAGAAATTCTTTGTCTTATAGTTCGCCAAATATTTAGTGGCCGCGGTAGCCAAGCGATCATGGTCACGAACTCTTGGTCGACGTTGTCGAGTCCCGGGTTCGAAACCTAGTGCCATTAAGACCTGCTGTGTAGAGGGACTGATACGACATAAATGTGTCGAAGCTCAAAACCTTCCAGTTAATGTGGTGTGGAAGTTTGGAGAGGATGTTGGCAGCTGAGGTGTCATCTTTGTCGCTTGACCATGGTACAGAATTACTCCGTCGCCAATAACCCATATGCAGCTTCAAATTGCGACGTAAATTGAAATCAAATAAATCACCGAATATGTATATATATTAAAACATTTTTCTCCATCCTAGAATATAACGCGTCTTTTTTTATATCATTTAGTTTTATTTGAGTCAATTTTTAAAGAATAAAATATGTTGCTTATTTTATTTTAAGTTTTGCTATTACAAATCAAAATTTAAATTCATAAGTTAGGGTGAAAATTGATACTTATAACTAGTATGTGTATAAATTTTAAAGACTCAGTATGCTACACAGTGTAACGACAAATTACTTTTTTAAGTAATAATTATAATGTTATGTTATTTTTTCCTTTCTCATTTTTTAAATTGGGACAGATTGCAAAATGACATTTAATTAAAATTTATTTCGTCCATCATGCATTTCTAAAAGTTAGAACAAGTAATATAAAAAATAAATTTTTAAGTCTGTCTGGCGCAAACAGATTATAGGTTTTCTTTTATTTCGGAATAGTATTAATGTCCTAATGAGGAACTTCCAATTATTCCATCACGCTAGTCTTGTCGACTTTCTTCATTTTGCACCCTCTCTATTTCTCGATTTGAGATAATGGTTTATTACATGTCATACGAAATCATTTACTTTTTAATATCGCATTAGCTGTAATAGATAAATCTCAAATGGCAGAAAACTACCTTCTTATATGTTCCTCTAATACTTGTTTAATTTGCCAAGAAAGAGTTCTTTGAAAAAACAAAAACTTTGTCAGTGAGATGGTTTACTTACTTCTTACAAAGTATCATATAAAATAGCCAGATGTAAAAAAAAGCCTCAATTGCCGCGGCAATTGAGATTGATCAAATGATACTGTTTCCCGTCGAATTTTTATCGCTGAAGATGAGAGCAACAGCTTTTCGGTAAGTTGCGTGATAAATATATTATTACCCAGCAATGGCATTATTTGATATTTTAAATAATTTTATGCAAATATAGAGTGGAAAAAAATGCAAACAGGAAGATTTAAGTATACAAGCACTTGTAAACATTTATTCCAATCGACATCATTTTACTTGATGACAGTTGTGACATCGACCCCTAAAATCAAGAATCTTTTTCTGGACTTTGCAAAGACATGGGCACAGGATGAAGCAAGATGGTTATCACGCGGGAAATTTTGATGAATTAAGAACACCCGTTGATGAAGTTGAGCTACTTAGTCGATATATTTGAGAAATTAAATAAATGCATATGTTTGACACTCGTGATAAAATTAATGCTTTTTGTAGAAAATTACAATTATTGCTTGAAAATGCGGATAAATGTGTAAAAACTTACAAAACGTAAAATCCTAAAATACCCCAGAAGGAGGATAAATACTTTTATACCTTTGTGAAACCGGATTTTCTGCGGTGGCTGCTTTGAAGACAAAATATAGATCTCAGCTAAATATAGAAAAAGAACTCAGAGTCAAGCCCATGGAAGTCACGCCTATATTTTAACATTTTATACAATGTTTCTATTCAAGAAAATCTTACCAGATGAAAATTTTCATATATTATTCACACAATTTTTTAAAAATTTAAATTTTTTGTCCTACTCTTTTGTAAGAAACAATTTTAAAATTTTTTATAATATTTTTGTGTTCTTAAAGGGCGATTTTGAAAAATTTCATTTTTTGACCTGAGAAAAAACTTTAGGGATCGATTTTAGAATAATTTCATTGTTTGAGGAAAAATAAAATGTTGATATACAAGCTAAAAATCAACGAAAAAGCCAACATGTCTTACATTTTATTTTTTTTTAAAAAGTATTCACAAAACGGATCCCCAATTTTATTACATGCTTTATTTTTAACACGCTGGAAAAAATTGAAGTGATTGGTAAATAATTGTCGAAGGAGTAGCATTTTGAATGCACCAAGGTTTATCGTGACAAAAAAATTTTTCTGTCACGACAGAAATTTTAGCTGTTTTTCTTCTTATAATATTAAAGGGAACTGAAATTATATAAAATTATTAATATAAAATGCCTTAATTTAAAAATTTTACATGCACACATTTCACAAGGAAGAAAAATTACATTATTGTATTGCCTCGGAAATATTCTGCTTTTAATACTACACATTCTTTTATAGTTATTATTTCTATTTATAAAATAGATTTTTTATCGCCTGTCGTTGGCCTCAAATGAGCACCATTAGGTGATATATCAATCGAAAGAGTAATAATGCGAATAAGATTAAATGCTCGTTTGTGAGATTACCCCCGTATTAATAAAGGGACGACAGATGGCGACACGATTATTTTTTAAAAAATAATGCACTATATCTAAAACCAACTCAACAATTTCTAAAAGGATCTGAAGGGGATTGTGGGAAATATTCTCCAGTCCCTCCGCTCGTGACTCAGCCCACAAGACTTCGGATCCACTGATTTAACGAGCATGTACTCCGAGGGTATTTGATGTGGCATCGGGCATCGTGACCTTAATAAAGAACATAAATCACAGACACTTTTCACTAACAATACAAGAACGTTATTTGCAATCAAAACTGTCATATTTTGCTCACGTTATTGTAATTTTCTATTCTTTGATGATCTACAAATAGCATGTGTAACCTTTTCTTGCTTGTGTCTTTTTGACAAGGCCATTTATGGCTTCGGTCTATCTTAATTTTCTTGATAGAGTTCTTTAGGCAGCATTTGAAAATTACAGTTCAACTCAAACGTTTCATGTCTATCACTTTTGTCATAGCTATCACGATTAATATGCATCTATTTCATCCTCAAGGCTACCCATAGCCCATTTTTTTATATTCATTTAATAAACCATAATAAGGGCGTAAAACCACAAATTTAATGGGAAAGTATAGCATATTCTGAAGGGAACTCGATCAAAACAAGTACCTTGATTGTAAAAAACCGTTTGCCACTCTCAAAAAGAGGCATAAATGGGACAAATTCATTTTAGTTTCCATTAAGACTGTCATATCGGGGGCATCTCAGTTGTAACGCTCCCATGAAAAATGTATTCGATACAAAAACATCGTCTTTTGACCATAGTTTAAAATAAGCATACCAGTAAGTTTGAAGGAAATCTATCCCCGTTTGAAGTGGTAGCTAAATGTGTATTTTATTTTGGGAGCAAGCATTTTAGAAAGCATTAAGCCTTTTATATTTTCAAGTTGCTCGCGCGTGGCTACTGGGGAGCAACTGGAGCTAATACACGGAGCTACTGGTTCATGCTGTTTCTATAAATGTAATACTAATAAGTACTTTAAACAAACCCAAAAATGAACACCCACTCTTTCGACGAAGTCAGATTTGAGCCCACGAAATTTATCGTGACAAAGGGGGAAATATATGCAAGGATCTGAAGGGGAGGGGAAATATTCTCCAGTCCCTCCGCTCGTGACTCAGCCCACAAGAGCAATGGCCCAGCAAAAAGACCATTTTTGAGAATTTGAATTTCTCAGTATGGCTCTGTATACTAGAACGTTTAAAGGCACGGGCCTACTGGCTCCGTGCCGTAGGAAATATATAGTGAGCAATGGCCGACATTTTTGAGAATTTGAATTTCTCGGATGAATGAACGTTTAAAGGCACGGGCCTAGTGAAGTGAGTGAGTGAATATATTAACGTCGTCGTATTCAGCTGCACGAGAGCTTTTGGCGATGGAACACGTAATTTCGAACCATGGGCAAGTAACGTGGACGTCACCTGAGCTGGCACCCCCTCTCCTAACTACCCCACCACACCAACGGGAGGACGTTTGAGCTCTCGACAGATTTAACGTGCATCGCTCTGCTACACGTCAGGTCTTAAGTGGTACTGGGCTCGAACTCGTGACAAGGCCAGCCACGATCTGATCCCTTGACTTCTCAGTGACAGTGAACTTGACTTCCGGATGAAAGGGGATTTCATCTCGTTCTGGACTCATTCTTAACAAGATCATGTTTCGAATAATTTTAACAGTCAAATGTTATTCCGTAATAAAGTTTCTGTAAAGCTGTGAATGTCAAACCATATACCAATAGAGAACATCAGTACTGTTATTCATTGGTATGTCATACCCATGTTAAGACCTAAGCCTACCACCATACATCATCATTTAGTTGAAGGATGGCAATCGGTCGAGTTAGTTTGTGTTGGTGGTGAGGCACGCACTTTTTTTGTTACTCGTTACTGTTCGTATGAGTATTTGTCAAAGTATACTACATTCTACTTACAAGGGTATGCCTACTTTTACATAGGGGCCCCAGGGCCGCAAGAAGTCTTGAAACTACTTAAAGCCTTGGCTATGTTTCCCACTTATTTAGAAAGTGTGGGAAAAAGTAAATGTTGCTGTAACCACAATATGATTTCCCGAAATAAGCAAAGGTGCTACGTTCTAAAGCAAAGCAAAAGTAGTTTATCAGCATGAATGTCCCATTTGCTTTAATGAAGGTCAGGATGCACACATATTATTGGTTAATCACAGATGTTTATCGACTATAGAAGGTTCTTGTGCCATTTCCTTCTCGTACAACGCATTTCCATCTAGTGGCATTGTTCCTACTCCCAGTTTAGAGATTTATGATTTCAGAGGGGTTTTCATAATACATGAATCCTGCCATTTTCTTGAAGGCAGTGACTCGTCATACAATATTATTTGTTTACAATCATCTAGTTCAATGTCCTGTGCCCAAACAAGACGTATAGTTTTGTATCATGCAGTCTTCAAGAAATGTTGGATTTTCCCGTCTGTTCTTAAAACCATTCCCTACTCAGTACATTGCGATGTTCTAGACAGCCTAAAATCACTTGGAATTGTTCTTGGAAGTCGTAGAAAATAACGCTTATTCATCGAATTTCTACAGACACATTGGTAATGTAGGCTAGCTTTTTGGTGAAAATCTTTTTTTCTCAATGTACCTTTCAATTGGGTCTCCGTAAAAACTAAAATTTAATTTCTGTCTTTGAAGTATTTTTAGTAATTTTACAACTGTCAATTATGTTGCCGTTTATAAAGTCCATCAAATCGTTATTACTTGTCATTACACTTCAACGAAATTGACTGCAATTTGCATGATGTTATTTTCGTTGAGCACATCTTGCATGACACAATAAATTCTTGTAAATCATGGCCTGTTAAAATAGAATAAAAACTTGGGAAAATTTGGTAATTCAATCAGAAAAAGTGTTTGATACTGACTAAAAAAAGAATGTGTTTACGCTTTCTCTCTCTGTCTTAATTTCATGATTTTTGCTTTGAAAAAGCTGATATAGCCTTACTGTGATGCATTGGCTGTTCGTTGTCTTTTACTGCCGAATCCATTTGTTTGCAGTAAAACAGGTTTTACAGAAAATTATAAACAGTATATAATCCAATGAATTTGTTATTAATGTTTTTGTGTATTGTCTATTTCCTTTTCTTTCCTTAATTTTTATCAATTTCAACCACTAAGGAAAAAATAAATTTTACTTGATTTCTATTCGGAATATTTTGAATTGCGAAATTTTTTGAACATATTTGAAGTGAGACGTAAATAAACTTTCGAGAGAGAAAACGCAACATAAATAATAAATAAATAAATACTTATAAGGATCGAATTGGACGAAACATACACATTTAATAATTTTGAATGCAGTGTATTTATTCCAATTATTTTATGAATAAGCCTTAATTTTCAGTATATGTATCATATTTTTATTTTGCATTTATATTCTAATGTATCAAACTCATTTTCATTCTTTCTGTTTACGCGTGCCATTGTCAAAACGTGTATTTAATGTTTTACATCTCAAATCGTGTTTCTATTATCTGATTTTGTACAGTTTTGATGCTCAAGCATATACACTTTTATAAAAAATAGTCTAGAGAAAATCGGATTGAAAATGAGACTCGCGCGTGTATGTATTGAAATGATAGACGAAGTTCGCACACACATGCGAAAAATGGAATTATTTAAAGTATGTTTATTAGTTACTATCATATACCTTAGCTAGTTTTGTGTTTTAAATAAATTACTTTAGTTTAAGAACGGAAAAATCTCCAATGGAAAAAGTACAGAAAAGTTTCTAAAGAAAGATACTCTGTTGCAAATATTAAAACACCACACGCAATTGGACAGGTTTCAATATTCACATTGGAAATATATATTTTATTGCAATTTTTTTCTCGGCATCCAAGGTCTTTAAAAAATTATCCGTAGTTTTAGGCGATCTCTTTTCTTGAGAATCGCAGTCTCTAACTGTGATCCAAAGAAGAATGACTTTTTAGCCTAGTGTTTTAATGGTTGTGATGGGTCCTATTAGTGCCCTTTCTGTAATCCTCTTGGGGAAATATTTCTTTAACTCTTGTTTGAGTTTAAATTCGCCTTCTGGTATTTAAACCCTAGCATAGTGAGTGTTAGTGTTAATTATTACAATGTTATTAAAGTGAAATTAACGAAGTTACTTTCGGAAGCATTGGTGAAAGAGAAGTTTTAGAATAGAATATAGTCGACCAAGAGAGATCTGACGAGAGCTCTTCCATCGGATCACACTCAGTTAAGTGTTTAATTATTGCTCTTACGAATTTAAGATAGCCATTTGAATCGATTGTTCCCTCGGCTTATAATTTTGATTGTTAGTAAATTGATTGAACAAAAATAAACTTAGTTATTTTTATAACAATGTCTGCTAATGCAATGTCGCAAACTTCACCCATGACCTTAGAGTTGCAACAGGTTGGCAAGGCATGTTTTCGAATCAGCTGATACATTGTCAGAATCATATACCTTAAGCCAAAGTTATCAACAGCTAAGCTCCTAGTATTGACTCGGAAAATGAACACTAGATTACAGCACAGTCTATTGGTGCTAGTCGAATATACATCTAATATGCAAAAATATCTTCAGACACTCAGAAATTACTACTTACAATATAAACAACTTCTGCATACGCGCATATGCGTCGAATAACTCACTATCTGAATTAGACTGACAGGAAAACTTTTCAAATGATACTCAGTACAACAGACATTATTGTAATTGATGTATGTCAATTACAATAATGTCTGGAAAAACAGTTTTTTCTAAATATCGTCCTGAAAGTTCCTCAACAATAAAAAAAACTTTCCTCTCTTTCGAATGACTAACCCGGTAGAAAATATGTATCAGCCCGGTTGTCTAAGGCGCAGCAAAGCAGATATTTAAGACCCGTAGTTATTTAAAATCTTTTACCTTACCCAAAGTTTAAAGCTTATCTTTTAAATCTTTGCCTATGAAACCATGTATTACTTTCAAGTGACATTGTTGTTGTTTTTCCTTTGCCGAAGGTGTGTTAAATAGGGAACAGGAATTTACTGGAGAAATGATACATGTTAAATCTATCGAGGCTCACAGAAGTAGTTGGGAAATTAGGTAAGAAGGATACCTCTTCTCAAATTTCATCCTCGTCACTTGATTCTGATTCAGAAATAACGACATCTGTCCTCCAACAACGATGAGTTCCTTCAAGTTTACTCATCGATTCACTAATTAACAATAAAT
The DNA here is from genome assembly GCA_019973935.1 of Trichonephila clavipes. Lineage (NCBI taxonomy): Eukaryota > Metazoa > Arthropoda > Arachnida > Araneae > Nephilidae > Trichonephila > Trichonephila clavipes. The sequence goes on from BMAU01019618.1 coordinate 1,725,839, forward strand.
CCATCCATAGTAAACTTTGAGACTGAGTGAATATTAACGTCGCATTGTACAGCTACACGAAGGCTTTGGGCGACGGACCACGTAATTTTGAACCATGATCAAGTGACGTGGACGACACCTGAGCTGGCACCCCCTCTCGTAGCTACCATACCAACGGGAGGACGTTTCAGCTCTCGACGGATATAACGTGCATCCCTGCCCTACACGGCGGGTATTTAGTGGTACTGGGCTTGAACTGGTGACAAATCCAGCCATGATCCGATACCTATACCACTCGGCTTCCGCGGCCACAAGACTTTGAGACACAGTTGAGCTTAAAATGTAACCGCATCAATTATACTTTCCGGTTGTTCACTTTGGTAAAATCTAGGCCACGGTTGCCTGGTTGTTACAGTAACGAAGTCTTGTCACGGGTTTGATTCCTGGTGCTACTGGAGACCTGTTGTGTAGAGGGAACGGATGCAGGTTAAATATGTATTATTTAAAGCAGTGCTCAAATTTTCAATATACGCGACCCATTATTCAACCATCAATTTCATCGCGCCCCCTCCATACAATAACAATGTACTGAATTCTTTAATGCTATACTTTTACACTAAAGCTGCAGTACGACTTTAACCTCTTATGTGCCACTGACGTATATAAACGTCTCGCTCAGACAAAGCATTAATTTTCTGGACGTATATCAACGTCTTTTCGAAGCACGATCTTTTCTGTGCAGTGTCATCCATAAAATTATTCCGAAGGCTTTGGACTGGAATAAAAGGACCTTAACATTACCCCCCCTCTAAAAAACATCAAAATACGTTCGTGTACTTGGTAAACGGTGGGACTGGGAAGTGAATCACGTAATTTTTAATCGGCAGTTAAGGAATTAATTATAAACCGTATAAATTATCAAGATAAGTGTTAATACAAGTTCATGGGATCATTGATAATTATTAAGCTTGTTTTTAACTTATTATTTGTTAAATTAATAATAAAATATACATTATACAGTATTGATACATGTATAAGTATATTATATCAATGTAAATGTGTATTCTATATTTTATTATATCAGAAAGTATTTTGCCTGTTTACTTCCAGTAAATTAATTATTTTTAAAGGACCTTTTGTTTTCGACATTTCAATAGGCTCACGCCCCCCTCGTAGAGTGAACACGCCCCCACAGTTTGAGAAACACTGGTTTAAAGTCGTCGTCTTCACTTGACGAAGGTTCAAATTTACGAGGTCCGTTCCTAAGAGCCCTCGGGTTACTTAAAAGTACGATGCTGACGTAAATTTACTTAGAATCTGGACTTGAAACCAATATCTTTCTTTATCATACTTGTCTTAAAAGTTTCTTCGTTTTTATGCATTTTTACTGAGTTATGGGGTAATTTCGGTTCCCTCTCATTCATGACCATATAAACAAAACTACCAAGCCGTTTGATAATTTGATTTTTTTTATTTTGACAAAGCCTCTCTTATATATATATATATATATATATATATATATATATATATATATTATTTCAAACATTAATTTCTCAAATGCAGAATGGCAGCAAAGAGGAGTTCTAACTGAAATCAGTATTATTTGTTCACAATGAAAAAACGATTTCACCCATAAAATGGTTACTACTCCAGTTAATTCTCTATTTCACTGTTATTTGTTACTAATAACGTTATAGTTTCAAATAGAAAAAAATCTTGCAATTCGCACTCGTACGACATCGACAGCAAACTTGGTCGATTTGATTGCTTGATTGAAAGAGTTTCCCGCTAAATTTTTAATACATACTTCTTAAATAATTGAATTTTTTAGGGCAATGGGTCATGAGTGTGCCAATCAGAAAAGCCTGGCAGGCCGTAGGTTAAGTATCGCTCGTTTAAGGTGTTACTGGTTTGATTGTAAGCTATTTATTTTCAGTAATTCTTAGTCGAGGAGAAAAACACTTCCTTTTAATCGTTAGCAATTCTTAGTTCTCCGACTAAAGAAAAAAGAAACACACGCACACAAACACTACCTAATGATCTTTGCTCTAAAAAAAGTTGGAAGAATACCGATATTAAATTTCTGTATCTGGAACAAACGAGAAAAAAAAGAGTAGTTTCTATTTTTTTTTTCCAGATTCAAGATGAAATTGATTATTTTTCTCTAGTATAATGAAGAGGAGAAAAAATATCTATTAGTCACAAGCTTATTGAAAGTTGTTGGTATCACGTGCTTAAGGATCATCCATTACGATAAATGAGACACCGTTGAATATGCCCCCTTTTTCTCGTTTTTTATGTCTGGTCTTAACGACTTTTAAATGAAGGGCGCAGTGGGAAGTTCATTAGTAAATAAAGTGGTTAACAACATTAAGTTGAATGAAAGAACAACTTTGACTGAGTGTTGGGGAGAAAAAATCGTAGTGTAGAACGTGTCTGTAGGTGCCTGCGCCTAAAATTTTATTTATTTATTCTAAAAGTTTTCTTGCATTTTTAATTGATGATTTAATAAGAGATATTTGCTCTTTCAAAATAAAAGAATATGTACTTGTGATAATTAATTAAAAGATGGATAAATGATGTTACATTTTACGATTATTTTATTGAAGTAATTAGGCCTTAAAATAGACGAAAGTTGTCAAAAATATCATTGAAGCATTTTAAAATGGATGTATTTTGTGCTAATAATAACGGTTTAAATTAAATTTAGAAAGGAAAAATTTTCAATGCCATCTTTCCCAAAAAGAAAAGGTTTTATTTCATTCCAATAATTGAAAGGTATTTGGAAATGGTTCAATTGTAATTTGTTTGAAATACTAGCGCTATCTTAGAATTAAATTTTGTAAAGGTCATCGAAACATTTCTGGAATCCATTTTTAGCCATGCATTTTAGTTCAGCCTGCAATGCACTTTCAACTTCATCTGCAGATTGGTCTTCGTTTAACATGTGAGGAATGATATGTGGACATACTCTATGCTTGTCAAGATCCTTAGTCAGTATCCATTGGCATTTGGCTGAGGATATCCCAACTGATTCTGCTATTGTTTCAAGCCTGTTCTTACGCACCGCTGCAAAACCCTTTTCGACATTTTCAGCGGAGTGGGATGTCTGCGGATGCCCAGAGCGATTATCGTCTTCCACACTTTCCCTGCTTTGAAACGTCAATGCCATTCAAACTCTTGCGTTCGTGCTAATGTATCACAGCCTTGCACCTGCATCAAAATTTCGTAAATCTCCGTAGCAATTTTTCCCTAACGAACACAAAAATTAATATCCATTATCCGCTGAAGAAACGCGATTTCTTTCAATCACCGACCGACTAAATACATCCACCTACGAAATACGACGCGGTATTTTGTAGGTGTAGATACCACCGTCTCCTTATACAGAAATTCTGATAGAATTGCAAGATCGAAACAGACACAAAATTGTAACTGCGTCGGATAACTTTTGTAAAGATCGAGAAATAAGTAGTGCACCTTCGACCAACTTTGAGAGAAACAAATAATATGAAAAAAAAATTTACATACACTGGTGTGCAAAAATTAAGGACGAAATCGAAAAATTAGCATATCAGCTGAACGAAGAGGCAGAGCTGACAGAAAGACCAATCAGGAGATTAAGTAAGGTGATGTACGGTAGTACATGTGCAGATATTCAGGTAGACGTAATGGGGGAGTGTCTGAGTAGTATAAAGCATGTTGTCGGTGTAAGATCAGTATTTCTGGCAAAGAGATTGCACGCCGTATAGCAGTTAAAATCACACCGAGTTGCTGCCTCAGCGAGAAATGGAGAATAATCAATCTATTAGACGACATCTGGATGCTTTTACTCGAGGTCGAATCATTGGGAAGTTGGGGGAAGGCCGCAGTGTGAAAAGTGTGGCTGCAGAGTTCGGAATTGCTCACAGCATCGTTTCACGACTTTGGAGACAATTTCAAACCACAGGAACAGCTATCCGGGGGTTCAGTAGTGGTCGTCCACGAGGAACCACACCCGCAGATGACCGGTACATTGTCTTACAGGCCAAAAGAAACAGGCGGCAGACAGCGGGAGAAATCGCTAGACACACGACACAGGCGACTGGACGACCGATATCGCTTTTTACCGTGGCCGGAAGACTGCACGGTGGTGGTCTGTTTGCACGACGCCCTGTACGGTGTGTACCTTTAACGCCTGCCCATCGGAGAAGGCGTTCTCTGTGGTGCCGGGAACACCGGAATTGGAGAGACAATGAATGGGGACGAGTACTCTTTACAGATGAGAGCAGATTCAGTTTGAGTAGCGATTCTCATCGCATACTCATCTGGAGAGAGCAGGGGAAGCCGCAATCATGCCTCGAACATCATTGAAAGGGACAGGTATGGAGGTCGCGGTGTTCACGTTTGGGGAGGCATCATGCTTGGTAGTCGTACAGACCTTCACATCTTCGACGCAGGTTCAGTCAACAGGACCCGTTATTGTAACGAGATTCTTCTTCCATATGTGCGTCTTTTTAGAGGCGCTATGGGTCTGCAGTTCCTTTTCATGGACGACAATGCACCATGTCATCGCACAGTAGCTGCCGAACAGCTCTTAGAGAGTGATGATATTGAACGTGTATGGATTGGCCGGCACGATCTCCGGATCTGAATCCCATCGAGCATGTATGGGATTTTCTAGGCAGACGCTTGGCAGCTCAAACCTTACCACCAGTATCGATTGGCGCTGCAAGACGAATGGGCAGCAATGCCTCAACAACTCATTGACAACCTCATTCTCAGCATAGGCAGACGCTTCTAAACCTGCCTAGCAGTCAGGGGGAGATCATATCCCCTACTAAAGACCGGATGTTTCTTGCTGGGCACCCATCACAGGGATGTTTCGGCCTTCAGTCGCATTGCGCTCCATGCTACTTTTTCAATCAAGCTTCTTTTTATCCCTCTGATTTCTCTTTTAGTTAGTAAGTGTTGCTTACATTACACATGTCCTTACGTATTGGGGATCTTACGGTATTAAATGTGTTGATTTGGAAAGCTTTTGTACAAAGTTATATTGAAAAAACCGTCTCGTCCTTAATTTTTGCACACCAGTGTAAGTTAGTTCCTACTTGGAACAAAGAAAAGTTTTATTTTAGCTATTTTTTATTAAACAGTTACAATAAATATAAATATAAATATACATATGACAAAACATTAAGTGGTAATTAATATTTTTTTAATTATTATTAAAGTATCGTATTGTCATCCAAAACAGTCGTGTATATAAAATTTCAGTTCAACTGAATGCTTTAAAACGGAGAAAAAAATCCTTTAAGTGTTACCCCAAGTTGCTAAAAATGAAAAAAACGTGGCTGCAACTGTAATTATTTAAATAGTTTCAGTCAATTAATTATAATTAAATTATCGTATGTTTACCCCAAAAAATAGTGTATAGAAATTTTTTTTTGCAACTCAAACGAGCGCTTTAAAATGTGAGAAAAAACCTTTTCATGATTTGACACAAGTTGCCAAAATGGTTGCTAAGTCGCCAAAAATGATGCCAACGTGGCTGTATTTGTAATTATTTGAATAATTAGTTTTTATGAATTAATTTGCATTAATTATAATTAAAAATTACTGTATTGTCATCCAAAGTAATCATGCATATGAAATTTCAGCACAATTGAGTGCTTTAAAATGTATTTTATTAACGATTGAAAATTCCACGAAGATAAATAAATAAATAGAGAGTGCGAGCTAATAATAAGAACGAAAAAATAGATCAGCTGTAATTTCTGATGAGAATGATGAAAATTAATTTCTTGATCCTAATAAGCCGTTTCTATTTATTTTATAACAATAGTTATTATTTTTTTAAACATAATTTTTGTTTTTGTTCAAAATATAGAAGTAACTTACTTTTTCCTTTGTATGTTTTATTGGAAGGAAATGTCAGTTATCATAAAATTTTAGACGGTAAGACTTGATTTCGATATAAGACTTTACACTTTGCCTAAATTTATGTTATTTCAAAGTTTCGTAAACTGTTTTCAATACAACACGAATCTGGGTTTCAATACAACACGGTACGTACTACCCTGATTTATATTATGAACAAACATAACTTAATAAATAAAATAATAATTTAAATAAATAAATGAAGTCTCGTATAACTCGGTACGAAGCAATTGTGTTACATGAGGGACATGTGTATCATAATTTTTCAAAATTAAAAGTAATCTTATATTACACGTGTCCTTTTAAATTAAGTGCATTTGCTTACCTATGGGTATTATGATTGTTTACAAATATATACTTTTTAAAAGAAAGTTTCTTCTTCAAAGCAAAAGATGGCAACAGCGAAACGCATGAACTGATTTATAGGAAACACGTAATTGCAGTTATCGTGTGACTAGGACGTCATACGAATTAAACTCTTTGCAACCTTAATAAAACAAACATGGTCAAGAGCTTGCGAATCCTTATTTCGAAGTTGAGCCGGTAGTTCAAATCCCTATTTCACTGACAACCCATTTTGTGGAATTTTGGGAGGATCTCTATGGTTATCTAAATTTTTTTCCCATGGTAAGTGGATGTTAGAAGTGAGTGACATAGAGAGATACTAATTTTTGGTCATTCATGCCACTTTACCATGGTTCAAATTAAAGGGATACATTTACATATGTATTATAGTTCTAAATGAAACGTTTATAATGTAGTACAAATTACATTATAAATAAACATAATTTTACCTATTAAATTTTCCTTGTAGCAACTCTGGATTGTCTTTTTTTTATAAAAAAAAGTTGCAGATGGTATAGTTCTCAAATATAGTATGACAAAAGACAATACAGCTGATGTATTGTTTCTGAGTGCGACGTAAGCGCGATCAATCATTTATAAATATCACAATATTAATATATATGCATAATGTCTGAGTATGTCTGTACAAGCAGAACTTTCGTTTCTAATATGTTTTATAAAGCTTTTAAGAAACAATTAAATACTACATTAGAACATGTTTTTGTGCGATCCTTTTTTATGCGATTTTATTTTTGTACATTTTTTTTGTGCGATCATTTTTAATGTGGTATATTAATTTCAACGGCTTTGGCACCACTGTAATGTTTTCTATTTATGTACATATGTACACATCAAGACGCTCTGTTCACTGGTTATAAACAGTCTCTCGACAATCCACGTTCAATTGATTTTAACGCACTAGCAGCACACACTTGATTGAAGACGAAACTGTCAGTGACAGTGACTTTCAGGGGTGTAGCTACCGCCGTATCAGTCGTATCGATGATATGGGCCCCAAAGCGTGTAAGCAAAAACTTGCAAACTGTTAAGGAGCTCCTTGAAAGGGTCCCCAAAGAGAACATGGATGCAGGACCCACTCAAGGCTAGCTACACCTAGCAGCCATCAATATCAACAACTATGAACACGGACAAGAAAACCGGATTCTTTGAGAGAGGATAAAATATATGCAGGGATCCAGATTTCAAATAGGAAAAGCATTTTCTTAAAATAGATACCAACTCCGACAGGAGTTCAAAATTTCAAAAAGAGCTTCGATGGTGTATATCTGGTTATCGTGACAATTACAAACAACTGTCCAACCGACCGTCGTCACAAAAACTTATCCCTTACTTTATGGTTTATCCCTTACTTTATGATGCCAAAAAATAAATCGATTGAAATTGTATCTTCAAGTGAAGAAAGCAATTTTTTGAACTAATTCATCACGAGTAGCAATGAGTTATGTATGTGCATTTTGAAAAAAAAATTGTGTTCAACGAGAAATTAAATGTTTTTTAAATGTTTCCGTGTGGAATTTAATTACTTATTTGGTTTGGAAGTACTTTCTCATAAATTTCGTAAATAATTGACATATTTTTAAGTTGAACTTTTTTTATGCGGTCCCCCTCAACTGCATAATTTTTTTTGTAGTATGTCGACAAAGCTGTTAGTTATATATGAGTAGTTATGAAATGTTCGAATATTTTTGTAGTGCGGTTTCTTTTTATGCAATCTCTATCTACCGCACGAAAATAAGTTTTACTGTATTTGGAATGGTGGTGTGAGGATACTTTATAGGGCTTCTATAATATACGTGAAGATTAATGTTTATAAAAGGTGTTTTTTTAGAGGTATAGAACTTTAAATTGCAATAAAACAACGATGTATTATTTGATTGACATAAATTTTTTTATTCGAAAGATAATATTGTGGCATTACATTTTAAATATGATTTCTGGCATAGGACTGCCACGGCTGGCTCGGATGTAGTCCAATCTGGACGTCCAATTTTCGATGACTTTTTCCAACATTTGTGGCCGTATATCAGCAATAACACGGCGAATGTTGTCTTCCAAATGGTCAAGCGTTTGTGGCTTATCCGCATAGACCAATGACTTTACATAGCCCCACAGAAAATAGTCTAGTGGTGTTAAATCACAAGATCTCTTAGGCGGTCACCAAACGTGTCTTTCAATAAATCGATTGTGGCACGAGCTGTGTGACATGTTGCGCCATCTTGTTGGAACCACAGCTCCTGAACATCATGATTGTTCAATTCAGGAATGAAAAAGTTAGTAATCATGGCTCTATACCGATCACCATTGACTGTAACGTTGTGGCCTTCATCGTTTTTGAAGAAGTACGGACCAATGATTCCACCAGCCCATAAAGCGCACCAAACAGTCAGTTTTTCTGGATGTAACGGTGTTTCGACATACACTTGTGGATTAGCTTCACTCCAAATGCGGCAGTTTTGTTTGTTAATGTAGCCATTGAACCAGAAGTGCGCTTCATCGCTAAAATAAAATTCACTTATGAAAATCGGGAACAACGGCAATCTCGTTTTGGGCCCATTCGACGAATCTCTATGAGGCGTGAGTCTATTCATGATGAATTCCCAAACCAAACTGAGAATAAATCACTTGACAGCTGTTAAATCGGTCGCCATCTTGGAAAGTAATGCCAACTTAAACTTCTATACCTGAAAAAAAAACACTGTGTATTTCAAATCTGGGAGTGAGATTAAAAATCTGGTTGGTAACTATTGTCTGGATTTTAAAACAATGTTTTTCATGTCTGTTATATTAGCACTAAAATTTACTAAATTGATTTTGAAAATTCATTTTATATTTGTACAGCCCCCCCCTCTTCCCCTCCTCCGAAGTGAGGTATGCGTTTAAGTTTGATAACAGTTTATCTGCATGGAAAACTACAAATAAAGAAAGGGGGGGGAATCCCCAAAAAAAGTTCAACCAATAAAAAAAAATAACTTTTTTTATTACATAGGGGTTTTTAAATTTCATTCACTTCGGAGTTCAAAACTAATAACTTGGAAGCTACACTCTAGGGCAGAAATAGTGTCAGGCAATGTTTAAAAGTCGTTAAATGGGTCCAAGACAAGGTACTAGTTCTTTGATCGTAAACCGAAAGCCAAGATCCATGTGTTGACGGGAGATATTATACTTTAAAACCAGGACCATCCATCGGGTGCAGTTGTGTTGGCTGTCGAAAGAGGGCGCGTTGACCCCTTTGGCGTGGGGCCAACTCCAAGGTAGAAAAAGGCTCGATCGATGGGGTCGGTCCGCTTATCGGGTCGCGGCGAGGGAGGGAATCGATACCCCCGATTCCCCTAATGGGATGTTGACGACGGCTCTCGCCAGCGGTTTGTTTGTGTCGTGACCCGGTCCATATCAGGGAAGCCCCCGCTCGTTGGGGGGTTTTATTTGCGAGAATTTTTCCTCTTTGGTTGCGTTAGATAAAAACTCCGGATTTTGCTTCCTTTACACTTTTAGAGTCTGGGTAGGTTGGAGAACAAAAGCGATAAAACCCAGTGGGTTCGATTCTATCGAAAGATTATGAAGTGTAACTTTGGGTAATTCTGCAAGGTAAACATAATTAGGCATCAGAGTTCTCATGAGGAATTATGCTAATCTAAAATGTTACAAAACGGAACAGATGTGCAATACATCAAACAAGACTTTAGTTCTGACGTGCTGATTTGTTAAAGAAAGCTTGTTCATCAACCAAAGTTGATTAAATCTGTTATTGTAGACCTATATAATTAAAAATAGACGAGATCTCAAGTACCAGAAGTTAATTGTGTGCTTCTAAGGAGAAACACAAGTGATCTTTTGAACACCAGTGTATGTAACCTGTAATTTTCATACTGGAAGTAAGAGAGTTTGTGAATTCCTGTAGTAATAGGCCCCACTCGTTCAGAAACGCTGTTTTCAGGCCTAGGGTGGTTTTCGAACAGGGTTTGCGAGTTGCAATTGCCCTTCTCGGATCATCCTATGCATACTCTGTAGAGTTAAGGTCTAGCTGGCCATTCCATCCGACGAATATCCCCACTTTCCTGAAATTCGTCGAGCAGATGAGCTCTACGTGGCTTTGCGTTGTCATCCCTTAAAATCAGAGCCAATTGCACAGCTGAAAAGGGAAACTTAGAGATCAAAGACATCATCCTCACAGCTGTCACAAGTGCATATTTCAAAGATATGGAGGTGTGTGTGGTCATCCAACGTGATTCCTGCGCAGACCATCAAGCCTCGGCTCTCGTGATGGTCGATTACTCCGACATCGGAGAGCAGGTAAGGGGTCTCTGATTCTCTCCATATGAAACTACGACGAAAATCACTGATTAGGCTGAACCATGACTCATCAGTGAAAATAACGGTCACCCATTGATCCATGCTCCAATCTCTTTCTGTATCATTTTAAACGGACTCTCATGTTCACAAAACTGAGTGGGAGGCAAAAAACAGGTCTTCTTGGAAACAGCCATCTCTCATGAAGTCTTCTGAAAACAGTCACCCTTGAAATTCAAGTTTCTGTGGCCGTATACAACTCACGAGAGGCCTAGAAGCTGTAGTATCCATGTTACACCTCACTATATTGGACAAATGGTGATCTCTAGTAGTCGTGGATCTTGGACGATCTTCCCCAGGTTTTCTCTCAACAGATCTGATATCCTCTAACTATTTCCATAAGTTGAACTCAACGTTAGACATTAAATTGAATTCTTTACAAATCTGGATTTGAGACAAACATGGTAGCCGTGATAGCCTAGTAGTCAAGGTAACTGACTCGTGGCTGATGTGTTATGAGTTCGAGCCTAGTACCACTGATGACCCGACGTGCTGAGAAGTCGAGGCTCAAACGTCCTTTCCCATTAGTGTGGTAAAGAATTCAGGAGAGTGGGGGCGCGTCCTCGTCATTTGAGCATGGTTGAAAATGACGAGATCCATCACCCACAAAGCCCTCGTGTAGCATAATACTATGACGTTAATATTCACTCACTCTTGAGACTGGCATGCTTCTAGCGTGGCAACAATTCACCACCTCATTCCTCGAAATGTTTTGGTGGTTACTTATTTTTACTGTTGTTGTTGGCGTGTGTTTTTTTATCCTGGGAACATATGAAATACAAGTAAAGAACAGAAAGCATACAATACAACAAAAGAATATACACATTTGTTACAGATGATGATCCCAGCATATAACTAGAAGGGGTGAGCTGATTTCCTTTCGAGACGGGGATCCATTACAGGTGAAAGACCGACTTCTTTCCCGAAGAAGATACAACCATGACTTACTCGGGATTTGAACCCGAACCCACTCGGTTACAAGCCGAGGGTCATAGCCACCATACTGGTTGGGTCACTAGTTTTACTCTTTAAGTTTTAATTTAACTAATTGCTGCACACACACACAAAAGCCAAGAAGCTTGGTGAGGTGCTGGTGAACGAAATGCGGATTTTAACACGTGTGCTTATAAATCATGTGTCTCGACAAGCTCCGATCATACGCACGTATTCGACGTCCAAGATTTGGCATCTTTGTTTCGCAGCAGTATTTTTACATTTCGTTGAATTATTTTCAAGAAATTGGACAAAATATGCAAATTCTCTTAATTTTGAATACCAATGTATTTTGGAGCCCTAATGTGGTTTCAAAGTGCGACGTTAATAAATTCACTCACTTTATATCTTGGATAACTTATAGGCATGTGCCGAACCTGACGATGGACAGATCACCACAACACTACTTCCTTCTTTGGACTCTATGGTGGGTTGAGGCAAGATATCTAATACATGAATTCTTTCTTTTTCGTGGATTCAATACTTACGCACCTTGGAGAGGATAATCTGGATTCTGTATCTGAAATCTACATCAATTGTAAATAGTAGACTGATCTTTGATTATATTAGCTGTGCAAACTTTTTGATAACCTCGTTATCTCATATGGCATTCGTATCCAAATCCTCAATTGTTATACAGAAAGCACTTATAGACAGTCGTGGAAATCCAAAATAACAAAATGAAAAGCTTCTATATGGTGATCTTTAATTGAAACCTCATCTGTTTTACAAGCTAATTCCTTATCCCTCGTAAAAAAAATATTTTTACATCTTCTTGAAACTGTTGTTCCACATAAGTTTCTGTTTATTTTCCATCTCTATATCTTCCCCACGGTATTCTTTCTAAACCTAGATTTTGCGTAACCCAAATCCAAGATCCTTGGCGGTGCATTACTAATTGTAATTTCAAAAAGTTCCTAAATGTTTCTCAATAAGCATTACAGTTTAACTCCCAATTAGTGGCAATTTACATTGTCCAGTCCGACTGTATATTCCAAATCCTCTTCATTGTCTTTAATTCTAGATTTCTGGACATTTTCAACAGTATGTTTTGGACAAGAGTCATGTTCTAGATGTGTTTCCCGATTGGTCATTCCGATATGGAATTTAAATGTCACCTATTACACCTATGAAATGTAAATGTCAAATTAAACAATATGCGCAGGAACATATTTTTTTTCAATTCTTGATTAAAAAGAATGTCCAGTAGACATACAGAAAGATTATTACGCTACTTCGGAACGAAATTCATCCGAACCGTCTGTCGTTACACACAACTATTCCAAAGAATGCCATTTTCATCATTAGTGACAGAAACACGAGCTTCTTCGACAGCTCCTAGATCAGAAAACATTTACGTAATCAGAATCTTCTGCGCCTGGGGCAATCAGCGAGCGAAGTTGCATTCTTTGGTCCTTTTATTCTTCTTCGCCAACTTTGCGCCCTCCTATAATTTGGCGAAATATCCTTCGGATAAAGGAGGAGAAATAGTTAATCTTCATTAACACCCTACAAATAATGATATAAATAAATAAAAGTTATTTCATTGTTCCTGTGTGTCATTCAAATACTTATATTACTTTTTTAATTCGTGTAACATATAACATCTTCGATTGATTATTTATTAACGCTAAGTCTATTGGATACACTTCATTATTTTGAACCATGCTCAAGTGACATGCACGATACTCTAGAACAGAGGTCGGCATCCTATGGTACGCGGAGCAATTCTCAATGGCACTCTACACTACTCTATAAATTTAACAATTTTTGAGTGGAAGGAAGTTGATAAATTTGTAATCGGTCTTGTTTGGTAAACATCTTCAGAATTATGGATATTTACGGAATTAAAAGATATCTCTCTGTAGATGAATCTACACAGCTATTTTTTAAATTATTTGAATTGTCATTACTGGAGAGATTTAATTACTTAAAGAGAGAAAATAGCTTTTGGTTCTATATATCTAATAGAACAATTTTATCATATGAAAAATATTTCGAGTCCACAGAGAAGTTATTAAAAGCTGAATGCTTGCAATCGTGTTAAATTGATTATACTCCTGACTTTGCGATGTGATGTAGAGCGGTGCAAGCCCTAGGTTCGCATTAAATTTTTTTTAAACTATAATGAAGGGGAATACTTATATTTTATGTTGTATTTTTTATTTTAAAATAAATGTTTAAAAATACATAATATATGTACAAATTTAATTTTTTTAATTTAAGTTGAAGAAATAGTTATATTTTATATTGTTCATTTTTATGTTAATAAATATCTTTAAATGATGCACACACAAAATTAATATGTAAAAAAACAGTAAATCTATATTATTGGCTTATGTTCTCTCAACTCTGCATGCATTACAGCGGAAATCGAATTGTTTTAAATATGTTTAACTGTGTGGCACGCTGAATCATATTGGTATATTGGTTTGGCACGCCACAGCTAAAAGATTGCTGACCTCTGCTCTAGAAACATGTATGTGGCCGCGGTAGCCTAATGATTATAGTCTCGAACTCGTAGCCAGCGTGCCATTTTGAGTCCTAGTGTAACTAAACACCGCTATGTAGAGAGATTAATGCACGTTGAATGTGTTGTAGCTCATATCCCCACCCCCAAGGATTTGACATGGTAATTTTGAAAGAGAATTGCCAGCTCAGGTGTCGTGTTCTGGACTGAAGCTCAAAAAGACGAGGTCCGTCTCCTACAGGTATCGTGTTATTTTATTGCTCGACCCCCCCCCCGTTGATATACACTCACTCTCTCTCAAAATCTTTAATGCCTTCGAAAGAAAATTAGTGGCAACGGTAGCCTAGTTGTCAAGGAAACGGACTCGTGGATGGCGCATCATGAGTTCGAGCCTAGTATCGTTGAAGACCCACCGTGTTAGGGGGAGATGCACTTTAAATAACTCGAGACTCAAATGTCCTCCTGTTAGTATGGTCTGGAAGTTGAGAGAGGGGTGTGTGAACTCGAATGTCGTCCTCATCACTTGACCATGGTTCAAGATTACGAGGTCTGTCGCCAAAAGCCCTTGAGTAGCTGAACAGTTCGACGTGAATATATATTCACTCCCTCCCTCGAAGAAACAAACTTTTACAGGATTTCCAAAAGTATATCGTGGCCACATTAATTTAGTGGTATGGTCGTGAATTCATTATTGGCGTTATTTCTGTTCAGTTATGCGTTTCTGGTCGAAGTAGCCTAGTGACTGGCGTGTCATGCGTTAGAACCCTAGTGCAACCAAAGGCCCACTATGTAAAGTGGTGGATGTACGTTAAATCCCTCGGGGCCTAGAGTCATTCCGTTGGCGTGATGTGTGAATTCAGACGGGGAAGGGGTCCAGTTCAATTTGTCAACCAGCCTTGGTTCTACACTGTATAAAATTACGAGTCTCGTCGCAAATAGCTCTTGCATTGCTTTATGGTGGGACGTTAATAAACACTCAAAACAAGTCATGCGTTCGTGTTTTGGTGTCATTAAGGACCCACCGTGTAGAGAGGTGTTTGCGCATTGCATCGAGTCTCAAAGTCCTCACTAAGGTGTGAACTGGAAGTATGAAGAGCAAGGTGTTAGCTCAGGTGGTTGTCCTCATCTCTTGACCATAGTTAAAATTTCGAAGTTCGTTGCCAATAGCCCTCGTGTTGCTTTCAAATGAGATGTTTACAAATAATTTATTAATCTTACTGTCAAAAACACTAAAATAAGGGGGAAATTCTGTGAATTTTTTTTCGTCCCCACATTCTTCAAATTTGAATCTTAAATGCGTAAAAATCAACCAAACTCGATTTGCTTCTCTTAAGGAAGAAAAGAAAGCGATAACTTGAAATTTTGATTTAATTTGCTGATACAGGTCTAAACTTTTAGAAATTTTAATATTCTTATATCAAAGAATTTCTCTCTTTGTGCGCTTATAAATAAATGTTCCTGACTGTTTCGCGTCTCTTAAGATCGCTAGACTCAACAGATAGTTGTCGTAATTTTGAACCTTAATCAGATGAGGAGGTCGATACTTAGCTGGCATCCCATTCTCTGCACAGACACCATGCCAACTTGAGAACCTGACAGATTTAGCGTACATCAAACAAACGGATAACGTCTTTTTTAAGGCGTTTATTCTCTGTAATAACAACAGAAACGATTGAGATTTCGATATTAAGGGTGCACATAAAATTTCTTTTAGTGTAGAAACTAGTTTTTCTAATCAATTGCATTAATTAAGTAAAGGGAAAATCCTACTTTCGAAATAGCACCCAATAAGTCTTTGGTATATTAGTATTAATATTATCCAATGGTTAACGAGTGATACTTGGCCAACTTGGCGAAAATTTACTACTTGGCTGAAAAATCCGCATTAGTAAGATATCAAATTAGTACTACAATATCTTCCTGTTCATGTTTCGTCAAATGTTATCAACACATTCCAGAGTTAAACTCATTGACATTCCTCGTTAGTACTTCCGTACTATCGTAACAATGCCAGCGTTTAATATAACTCGCCAAGTTGGTAACCAAAATTTCATGTACAAACACGTGCTTCGTTCCATATAATGTCGCCAAAACTGTTTCTGGTCAATTTTAAAATTACTAAACACCTATATCATTTTCATTAGCTGCTGTTTGAATGCTCTTTTAGTGCAATCCTTATCTTTTTATCGCCAACTTGGCGAATTATTTTCATGTTAGATTTTCCAATATTAAAATGAGCTGTTGGCGAAATTGGATCCCATTTTTTTCCTCCGTCGCCAAAGGTACGTAATAAACTAGTATTTTACCTTAATTGCCCCTAATTCAAAATACATTATAATATGCTTATATTTTTACTAGGCTCAAAACCTTTTAGCCGCGCGCGAAAATGTTGGATATTTTTATTGCAACAGAAATAACTGCAATGAGCAGTGTAATTTAGTTTCCGTATTTTAATAACTAGATTAGGATTGCATTAGAGCTTGATTTTGTAAACGTATTTTGCCGAGCATATTACTGTGGATTGTCCAGATAGAAGCTAATGCTTTTAAAATCAGCTTACGATATTCTCTTGCTGAACCAAGACGTCCAACTGGAAAGCTGCCAAAATCGACTTACATTCATCCTGAAGGGGGAGGCAGGATTTTGGAAAAGGGGTTTATGGCACTGTTTAAATATTGAATTCGTCCTTTTTCAAATGAATTACCATTTTTAGATTTTTTTCTTTCGTTATTCTTTGCGATTTTGGTAATTAATGTCCATGATTTGTTTTAGTTTGAAGTCATAAAATATTTTGCTACTTTTAGTTTTATTTCCTTAAAATTATCTGATTCGGTTTTTCCTATGTTACTGTGAAATAGCCCCATTTTTTTAATTATTATTATTATTTAAAGCAATCTGCGAGTAAGATTTAGGTGTAACCATTTTTCGAATTTTAATTAATTTTGGAAATGGAATTTGCTGATTTCTTCCATTTTGGAGCAAAGTTCTTTGATTAATTTTTATCCAATAACAATAGTTTTGATGCAATTTTCAAAAGAATTCTATAAAAGCGAAATATGTAACAGCAAAACGTTTTCAGAACAATTATTTCTTTTGGTGTTCAAAAAAGATTTCAATCCATATCAGTAAACCAAAGTTAATAGCGATAAAACTTTTTTTTAAAAAAAAATTGTGTGTGTGTGCTTATGACCCCACGGTAGAAGTGAAAACTTCGGATTTATTCTGGTTCGGATGTACAACGTTTTCTTTTTCAACATTTCTGCAAGCAGGCGTTTACTAGCTCTCTTTTTCGTGTCCATTCATCGGAGGATTTGTTTATTTTATCTATTTTCTGTAAAGGGCAATATATAAATATAATTATGCATTCTTATGTATTTATATATGATTATATATAATTTATATAAATGTCAATTAGAGTCAAATTACTTAAAAACATTTTTATGTAAACTACTTATTATATGTGTACTTATTTTATGCAAATTACTTATTGTTTTATGCAATATATATATATATTTATATAACTTAGATAATGCTGTATACTATATTAAGCTAGGAAAACTTATGCCCTGAGTCAGCCGTTTACTTTTCTTAAAATTATTTTAAGCAAACAAAAGCAAGTGTTCGCTCTCTTTTAAAATTAATACATTTATTTTCACTTAATCTTAGTTATCATCACTAATGTAAACCAAAATATGGGCAACTTTCTCCCCATTAAATAATAACTATCAGAATCCCTCTTCCAATTTCCTACGTAAGAATATTCTTTTTTTTTTTTTTTTTTTGTTCAATTATTTTCGCTTGCGCTCCTCTTCTTTCGTTCACTCGCTGATGTTGAGTGGAAGTGGGCTGTATGACAGTAATATTTAAACAAAAAAAAAATAAAACTTGACGGAAAAAAGTATGCATGAATTTTTTACTTAAAAACATGCGCGCCTAAAGAGTTTTCAGTTTAAAACTAAGCAAGAGTCGCGCCGATCCGAGCATGATTAAAAAACCGAATTCGCGTAACGCAGCCTAACCTGACGCTCCATTTAAATTCACTCTTCAGAAAATCCTGCATAAAGAAGTTATCACTTTAAAAAAACTTGCTTAAAGTAGATATTGGTTTAAAATTAATTTAATAAAATTTTTTTACTTTTTGTCAACTTATCTAAGAGAAATTAATATATGATTTATTGCTTTCACATAAAATTTTTCTTGACATTCTCCTATAACCCATCGTGTTTTGTATTTTGGGAATTATAATATTCTATAATAATCGCGTTTTGTGAACTTTTTTCTTGCAAATAGTGAAACAAATTGAGTATTTTATATAAAAGTTTGAATGTTTGCATATTTATTTATTTTCTTATACAAATCCACATCATCTATCGAATCCTTCTAAAATTTTACAGAAAGCTTCGCTGATGTTTTAAAGGAGTCGGACACATATTTCCGTCAAAAAAACTTTTTCAGATTTAGTTTTAGTGAAACTTTTTTCTTAAATTCCCCTTTTTAATTAGGGTTTCATGAGTGTACGACGTCCCCAAGTGCCGTAATATGCAGCCAATAGAGGGAAACCGATCTTGCCCATGTTTATAAAACGATTACTGCATTTCACTACATCTTTTGATTTGGCAACGTGGCCGCGGTAGCCGAGTGGTATAGGTATCGGACCGTGGCTTGCCTTGTCACGAGTTCGAGCCCAGTACCACTAAAGACCCGCCGTGTAGGGCAGCGATGCACGTTAAATCTGTCTAGAGCTGAAACGTCCTCCCGTTGGTGTGGTAGTTAGGAAAGAGGGTGCCAGCTCAGGTGTCGTCCACGTCACTTGACCATGGTTCAAAATTACGTGGTCCGTCGCCAAATCCCTCGTGTAGCTGAACAGTGCAACGTTAATATTCAATCAATCAATCAATTGATTTCGCAACAATTAAAAACTGGTTTTGAAGTAATCAACTTCCAAAAGGGAATTCCAGAGAGGGGAGGAAATAAATAAAAATTTTCGTTTTGAACTGTTAGACTCAGACTTGAATTTGGCAAGCGCAGTAGTGTAACGTACACCCCTGCATTGCGGGGGTCAGGGACTCTAGGGGGGGCCCAAAGCTTGACGGACGCTAAGTACATATTTGGGCTTGGGGCCCAATCCCTGAGTTTGCAGGGGGGGGGCCTAATATTCTTCGTTACTCCATTGGGCAAGCGTATTTATTTTGTTTAGTAGAGACCTGCTGTAAGCGGATTTTGTAAAAATCGATAGCCGATGGTGGTTGCTTAGGCGTTACAAACTCATCTTGTGTTCTAGAGTATTGTCCAGAATTCGTTACAATCATTAAATTACCTCGACCACAAGAATTTCGCAAACTAATAAATAACGCTTCTGCATTTGAGTTTCCGCGGTAACTGTTTTTCGGTAAGAAGAATTCTTACCGCCTGGAAATTCAAAACACAGGGTGTCTACAGATTAGTTGGTCAATTTCGTAAGTTAAGAACTTTCAAAATAATAAACGAAATTAACCTTTTAAAGTCAGACTAGTAGGAATATATATCCCGACTTTATTCATAGAGGGCATCAGGTATCATAACGTGGGGGACCAGAAAATCCACTTGCAGTCCATTTTGAGAGGGAATAGTTCCAAAGTAAATGTGTTTTGTGCAGTGAGTTCCTTGAATGTTTTCGTCCCTGAAAAAGCTGTTACAGAAATTATTCAACTGGACATGCTACAGACTTTCCTTATGACAGTCATAAAAATAAAATTCCAGGAGTTTACACTTTTCAACAGGATGGCGTGCCTTATCACAACCACAACGGTGCCTCAGTGTTGAGGTACCAGTTTGGATTGATCGTGGAGGTGTTATTTAGTGGCCACTGGATTTTAGTGTTTGGGATTTTGTAAAGGATCAAGTGTACACTCCGTTCTTTCTTACATCCATTCCGGAACTAAACGCAAGAATTCACGCTGAGCCATTGTTGTGACCCTTGGTTCTTTTCCAATTGGAAAAGAGATTTGGATACTGTCTGATAGTAGAAGTGCAATACGGCACTTGTCCAATTGGCAATGTGTGAGAGATAATGTTGGAGTGTCAATACTCACCAAGTTAAAACGACTTTCTACATCGCATCAAATTCATCTGCAGTGGATTGATTCCCTTTAACGTCTCGATCTAGAGGGAAATGAAATTGCGGACACTTTGGCCAAGGCTGGCGCTTGCGAGGTACCAGAGCCCGTAGCGCCCCTCCCCTTTTTGGAGATTTTCTCTTGAACCAAACACCAGAATAAGACCACTTGGATTACCCCCCAGAGCACCATTGGTATCAGTGTTCTTGTCCTGGAGGCTCTCTGGCTCACGATTTTACAAGACAGGGTCAAACTCTTCTAGCCCGCTTTAGAAGTGGCCATCTTAAAACAATGAAATTTTCCGAAGGATGCAAGAACTTTGAAATGTGCACGAACTGTTCTTCTGAGCCGGCCTCGCCAGCTCACATCCTCGAATGCCTAGGGCTCACCAAGCAGGATTTAGCAGACGATCCCTTGCTGGTGTTGGACTTTCTGAAAGTGTACGATGTCATGGACCTGGTCTAGCACTGCTGACCAATGGGGGCGTGCAACAACAACAACAACATCTACGTTGAAATTGATTTGATCAACGGAAACATTCTGACAAATCTGTGGAAAGAGCTGATTTACCTATGAGGCATTTGCAGAGTAAAGAAAAGAAGCCAGATCAAACATTTGTGATAATGGTAAACTTGTGGACTATTTCTCCATCTTGCAACAATATGCACTTTAATTTTTTCCTGTAAATTACATGCAGTAAAATCATTCTTTCTGCCCAACTAGTTTGTAGACACCCTGCAATTTGCTCACAAAATTAAATTTTTGAAGTTTAAAAATCAATCCTATTTTTTAAAATAAAAAGTTCATTCTTAGTCGGCGTGCCATGAGTTCGAGCTCTAGTACCTCCTTGTAGAGATGCTGATGCACGTTAAATATATCGAGACGCAAAGATCTCCCATTGGCTTGATGCAGTAATTTAGAGAAGGGGTTACCAGCTGATATGTCGAGCTCATCATTTAAGAGTCATATACTTTTTAAAATTTCCTGAAAATCGATTTTTTTATTATTATTTTATTTTATAGAGTAAACCTTTCTGAGTGTTCTAAAAGAAACCGCATGCAGAGATATTCCCAATAGAACGGACGTTATTAAGAAAATAAAAAGAGTAGAAAAAGGCGATTTACATATTGTTTACATTTTGGCTCCAGGGTGACAGCTGTCATGTCGCTGGTGGCAGCTGCGTTTCTGTTTCTAATATTTTCATTCTAATTATTATCAAATACTTGAATCTAAGCCTCAAATATTATTATTGTTCTGAATATTAACTACCACTTCTACTAACTTTATAAACTTCTACTTCTACTTTGTTTTGATAAAGTGAATCTTGAATTTATACTCGCTCGTTTTGATTTTCATACCGTATCTTATTCTAAGATAAGTTTTAGGAAAAGTATTATTTTTTTTATAAACTTTTGAAGGATGAATTCGACTGAATCTGCTAAAAAACCATCTGGTAAACGTCCTAAGAAAAGGAAGTTTACTGGTAATATGCATACGAGATGCAAAAAGCTGTACACAGTGTGGATGAATCACTAAACAACAGTGCATTTGAAAAAAGATTCGGCTGCAAGATGTAGATTCATCTTTTATTGAACATGATGACTGTTTTGATGGCTATAGAGTGTTTGATAAAACTATCATGTTTACAAACATTCAAAACTTTGCTTCTTGCAAAAAATGTGGTGGTGATATTAAACTTTCAGAAAATTGTGTTAGAGGTTTGTCTAGTGTTTTTCGATTGAATGCAAGAACTGTAAAGACTTGTGTTCGTTTAGAAATTAAAAAATGCTGGGTAAAAGAAAAAATATTCCAGAAATAAACAGACGTTTTGTATACGCAATGAGGACAATTGGACAGGGTCATGCAGCATGACAACTTTCTGTGGTGTCATGGACTTTCCTCCTCCAGTTGCTGAAAAATCCTATAATAACATTAAAAACAAACTACAATTGTGTAGTAAAGAAGTCGCAGAAGCTTCAATGCAAAGTGCAGCTTTGGAAGAGGTAACTTTGACAAAGTCTTCCGATATAATAATTAGTGGAGATGGAACATGGAAAACCCGTGGCTATTCTTCTCGTGTTGGTGTGTCTGCTGTTATAGGAGACAAAACAGGAAAGTGTATTGATGCGGAAGTGATGTCTTCTTTTTCTGTAAAGGATGTGATTCTTGGAAACGAAGAAAGGGGTCACCTGCTTACAAAAGTGGAAAATTCTTCACGTTAAAGAATGTTTGAAGAACCACAATGGTTCAGCTGGCATGATGGAGACTGTGGGAATGGTTCGTATATTTCAGCGTTCATTCAGTCATCGTTCTGTGAGATATACATCTTACATCGGGGATGGCGATTCCAAAACATTCTCATCTATTACTGCATCCAATCCGTATAGAGAAGATATCACAGTTTCTTTGAATGTGTTGGACATGTTCAAAAAAGAATGGGAACTCGTTTACGAAAATTAAAACAAATGAACTCAAACTCAGTTATGGGAAGTCGATTGGGGGAAAGGGAAGGTTGACCGACAGAATGATCGACTTAATTACAACGTACTATGGAAATGCAATCCGACAAAATAAAACATGCCTGTCAGATATGCGAAAAGCTGTTTGGGCTGTATATTTCCATATACGTTCAAGCGACGAAGAACCATTGCACAGTTTTTGTCCCGTAGGTCCTAATTCTTGGTGTAAATATCAAAATCAAGTAGTAGAGGGCAGTGTGGAAACTTTTTAGACACAGTAACAAATTGCCAGTGGCAGTAATGGATGCCATAAAACCTGTGTTTAATGATCTATCACAACCTAAACTTCTACAAAAATGTCTAGGGGTAAAACCCAAAATAATAATGAATCCATTAACTCATTAATATGGAAATTATGCCCAAAAACTTTAGGTTGTGATAGAAAGATTGTTGATATATCTACAAATGAGGCAAATTGTCATTTTTAATGATGGCAATCAAGGCAGACTAAAAATTATGCAATCGCTTGGTCTGACTGTTGGTCAATTTGCACATAAATTTGTTACACTTGTAGATATAAAAGAATTCAGACTGCAGAAGTACATTTTAATCTCCGCACAAAAGAAGTACGACAGGCTAAAAGAATGCAATTTAAAACTACTTGTAAGAAATTAACTGAAAAAAGAGGGAACATCATATGCATGTGTCGAATTTTAGCATTTTAGAATCATAGTAATACACTGCATTCATATCACAAATTGTTTAATATTTATAATAAGTAGTTGTTAATTAAGGTATTGATTGTTTTTAAGTAATATTTATAAATTTTTAACTTTATTTTGGAGTAATGAATCACTTTGTTGCATTTTGATTATTTTGTAGCTTTTGATATCGTTTCGATGCTTGTACTGCATTGGTATAATATATGTTTTTAGTTATAATAATTTTAATAAATTGAAGTTTATTGACTAAAAAAACTTCACATTAGTTTTAATATAAATTTAGTTGTTGTTTGAGTAACCAGAATAATATATATATAAAACTGGTAAATTTTACGTTTGATGTCAATTTTCTCAGAACGTCATTTTTACTCATTACGCGCATGATATTTTTCAAAACCGTGCCATGGAAAAGGATAAAATTTTTACTGTAGATTCTGATCATATCTGTACTTAAAATAACGAACCAGTTTGAATTTTTAATGAAAAAATTTAAAATTACAAATATAAAATAGCAAAAAATTTTAAAAATTTTATAGTTAAATTTTAAATTGTTATAGTTTACTAAAAATTTTAAATCAGTGTTTCATGCTTCGTCATTTTAAAGATAACACAATTTCGAACACTGAGCAAAAAATTTCATCAAAAAATATTGGTAACTTTTATAAAGCTGCACGTAATGCATATCACTTGCGAAAAGAAAACAAAAATTTCTTTTTGTAATTATCTAATTAAAAATTTATCCTAATTAGCAGTGTGTTTGTTGGTTATGTTTTAAGTAAAGTAATATCTATTTGTTTATTCCTCCAAAATTTACATTCCAGGAAACAATAATAAAAAAATTATAGAGCTTTAAAAAGAGCTCACTATTTTTAACCATTTTCAACTTTTAAAAGGTATGTGACCCCACCGAGATTCAAAGTTTTAAGTCCGTCACCAATGGCCCCTGCGTTGCTTTATTGTGCGACTTTAATTTTAACAAACATTT
Organism: Trichonephila clavipes; assembly: GCA_019973935.1. Taxonomy (NCBI): domain Eukaryota; kingdom Metazoa; phylum Arthropoda; class Arachnida; order Araneae; family Nephilidae; genus Trichonephila; species Trichonephila clavipes. The sequence goes on from BMAU01019618.1 coordinate 1,750,174, forward strand.
TTTTTCAGTTACGTGTTCACTCAATTGGTGAAAAATGTGGAAATCTAATTTTCCATAATCTATATATATTTGCTGCTAGTATTTTTTTTACAAAACCAATCGTTCCTAAAATATTTGCTTGGGAATTTTGTAAACTTTCGAACAAAAACTTATCTACAACGCATTAAAATGAAAAAAAACTTATGCAATGATTGCTTGGCTTTTATAAATAATCCCACTATATTTTCAAATAATTATTAATGTTACGAATAATCTACTATTGATTCGTACACAATTGACAAGTATGCTTCTGACACAGATATCGATAAACTTAAACTAAATAACAAACCCGAAAAAACAAAAAATCGCAAGTAAATTATGGAATGAAAAAAACTACTCTAATTGATCTGCAACTAATCCATCCTCACATTTTGACGGTTTCACTCGGTAGAAAATTGGCCATTTATTAAGAGAGCAACACTTTCTCCTAATGGAGTCGTCAGACACACTCAAAATTGCTTCCGGGGAAGGTAATTTCGAATGTTATTTGTTGAGCCCAAGCCGTAATTCATCCTGACGTTGATGCGAGCAGCATCTGGACTGTATAGAGAAGGGTGTTCTAATTCCATCCGCGTTCTCAAGGTGGAATTTACGGTACTATCGATCGCAAGGTTTGATGGATTTTGAAAATTTATTAGTAGTTAAGAATTTTAATCACTAAAAACGGCATATTAAATAGTCTCTGATGCTTGCATTATATATGAAATCTTTGCATTTAAATAAGGCATGCTATTTTAAAAAAATGGTAATTATTTTAATATTTTAAAAGCTTCTATTAAGATGGCGCAATAATAATCATAACATTGCTAATTATCAGAAAGATTTTAAATGTTATGGTTCACACAACTAACTTTGTCGTGGACTCCCTCCCGCTTAAGTGTGAGGGATCACCAAAGGATAACATTTTCTAAAGATGCATACTTTAGTATGACTTTCTAATCACCATCTAAATTAGACCTAAGCTTTGGGGTCGCTTAAATTGTAATTTAAATATCTAAAATATAAATATTGTGTTCTTGTTTCTAATGGCACCTGATTGACAGATCGAGGCCCACAAAATCCATCGTGACAAGAAGCTAGTTTTGCTTTTGTCGTTATCCGCAGCTTTGATCGCTATTCAGGTGAAAGTATGATTTGGCTCGGTTCCACCCCGATTTAGAGGGAGATCACCCTGGAGGTAGTCAGAGGCTTCCAACCTCTTTCCCTTTCACCAACCTCGCTAGGGGACATGTGACTCGACGAATATTTAGAGTGCCCCCTTGCCGTACAGCAACTATACACTTACAAACTCCCAGGTGTTCTCCAGGATTCGAACTCAGACCCTCCAGCACAGTAGTCAACGTGATTAACCACTATTCTGTCATTAGTAGACGCAGCAATAACATAAGTCATTGGAGGGAACCTCTAATTCTTTCTGATTGAACTACGACGATTCCAATGTCGACTTCTTTATCCAACATTTTAATATCCGCTTGAAAAGAGAATCACCATCCCTAACTTCCATCTTCACGTGACTTTAAATAGTAACTCTCATTAACAAAAAAACGCGGTTCCTTTACAAAAAGAGATTTTACAATCATTTAATGTCAGAGCAAAAATATTTTCCTTTGAGGATTAGTCAGAATCGTGAATAAAACACGTTACATCTATTCTTCATGTATTGTTTGAGGAGAAGATCTCGATCCTTATAATGATTCCCAGGGGGGGATCTTCGAACACAGCATGAGCAGAAAAGCCATTGAATAAAACTCGAAAAGATTACCAATACAAAATTACAATAGTTAAATTTTATTTATTAATTCGAACACTATAAATGACTATGCATTGTGCAAACAAGACAAGCTAAAAGATATGATTCAATTTTGTACTTATTTGAGCCAAAAGCAACCCTTTGGCGACACAGAAACTTCAATAATATTGAATTGTAAGAGTGGATACGACAATAGAGCTTTGGCACGAATCAATGAGGCAATATCACCTACAAACATTTACAAATTTCCTCTATTCCTCTTAATCATCTGTCTCACTGACTAGCTCATTAAATCTGTCGAGAGCTCAAACATCCTCCCTTGGAGTGGTGTGGTAATTAAAAGAGGGGTGGATATCTGAGGTGTCGTCCTCGTCACTTGACCATGGTTCAAACTTACGATATCCGTCGCCAACAGCCCTCGAGTAGCTGAACAGTGTTGCGTTAATATTCACTCACTCAATCTCACTGACTATTTATAAACTATTCTGTTGTGATGTATAGAGAAAGTTTTTTTTTGCATAAAGCACTCACACACTAGATGCAAGCTGATTCAATAGAATCGTCTTATGCAGAGAGTTGAAAGTGAGAAGTACTTTAATAAAATGCGCGAGGCGTAGATAAGAGAAACAGAGCGATTCAAATATTTCTTATAATTTTGCAGACTGGCGGAGTGCCATTCAGAATTTTTCCACGTTCTACAGGTGTGACGATGCTTTATAGCGCCTTCTCCCTGATCCTCTTGGGGAATCTTTGGGGTCAGAATGGCATTATTTCAATCCAATCCTCTCAAGAAGAAACCGCGATATGCAGATTAGTGAATAGGTATATAACGGAGTTTTAGCATTCGTGAGTTGGATGGAAGCCGGATAGCTGAATAGAAGTGGGATAGAATTCGGATAGTAATAGAATGGAAGAGTAATAGAGTATAGAAGAATAGAATACAAGAAGAGACAGAAAGTGGAGGTGCTGATCGCCGTGAGATATTGGTAAGAGATGAATTATAGAACGGACTTTAGCTTATTAAGGAATCTACAGTAGATAAAGATTCTGAGTTTAATTTCTCATAAAGATAGTGAGTAGAATTTCAGGCGCTATTTGTTTAGAATGGATAATTACGTAGTACCACTCCTGATCTACGTACTATCACTCCCTCTAGTAAGACTTGTGTTGCGTTGATCAATATATATTGAGATAATAATAAATTGGATTTATTATGGAGAATTTGGGTGAGATTATTCATTTATTTCTACGAATATAGGTCGCGTGGGTGAGGAGACGATACTCCCCGAGCCGCGGGGTATGACACAAGTTGCCGGCCCCTAATCTAATTGGTTCTTTCCAGTCTGTGTAAAAACGATGCATTGGAGTCAAACATTCGACAGTGATTGTGTATTTCATTAGCTCTGTAAAAATCGTATTTACGGGTTTAATATGCTGTGATTAGTATTTGTATGAATTTTAATCTGCTTAGTTGTGGATTTAAACTTCTTGCAGCGCATCCCCCGATTTCCACGGGTATGCATTTTTCCGATTATTTAGCTGTGGAAACCCATGTTGCACCTGTTTGTTTTCATTTACGCTTTTTGTTCATATTTTTATGATCTAATTCTGTATTTTAAAATAAAAACTCTTATACACAAGATTTTTTTTTTTGGTTTTTTTAACTCTAAAATGTAGATTTAATATGTAGATTTGAAATACGTAATAAAAAATAAGCAAATTTTGAACCTACTTTGCTGAAATAACTATGCCGCGAGAGCGTTAAGCATATTGTTTCCTGTTACTAAAGTCTACTGTATACTGTACTGATCAGAGAGCTGCATAGCAAATTATTATTTACTGTGAAAGAATTCTCTTGTAAACTGTGGAGACCTTTCCTACATTTGAAAGATGATTAATCACGGAACACAATATTGTAAAACATAATCTTGTCGGGATACCTCCTCCTTTGATAGGAGATTATTCATCTAACGAGATCTTTTATGAGAAATGGACTCATTTGTCCTTGTAACACGGAAAAACCTTTCATAACTCTTATGGCTTTAAATTTTAATGAGCTTTGCCCTATCTAAGAGACGATGCATAATTTGAACATTGGTATTACATCACTTTTTACGTATATATAATAATTTATTTTTCATGACGCAGTCTTTATATCCGGGAAAAATTGTTATAAAAACCACGTTTTTTCCTTGGTGTAACGCAGTGCTTCTCAAACTTTCAATATATTGGCGACCCACTATTCAATCCTAATTTTTATCGCACCCCCATCCTTAGAATAACAATCTATTGAATTCTATAATACTATACTTTGACGCTGAACCTACAATAAGACTTTAACCTCTTAAGTGCCACCGGCGTATATAAACGTCTTGCTTAGCCAATGCGTTAATTACCCCGGACGTATATATACGTTTTTCCGATCTTTGCTGTGAACTGTTATCCATACAATTATTCCGAAGACTTTGGAATGCAATAAAATGACCTTGACATTGTTTGAGTACGATTTACTTATTTCAAAGGGAATTTTCTTATTTAATTTTTTTCTATCCCCTCCCCCAAGACACCACATACGCTTGCCTTCGTGTTAAATGGTAGCATTGGGGAGTGAATCACGTAGCTTTTAATCGGCATTTAAGGTATCTGTCTACGTTCGGAACCGTGATTTTAAAAAAACGCATTAATGAATAATTTTCATGATATTTAGTGTCACTCAGATTAGAATATATGCATAAAATTGTTTTAAGGACATTTTGACATAAAAAATTATTTAAATACAACATTTTGGCAAAAAATTAGCTTAGAATTATCTTTTTTCCAAATGTTCTCCTTTTGTGACAAATGGTTCTATTATAGTAATATTTTGTCTGTATATAGCTCAGACCTCTCTACATAGGCCCTACTAGAATTTTTGAAAAATTCACATTATTTTCAGAGTTACCACCAATTGAAATAATTATTGGCGTTTTTTTCTTAAAATTGCTCCCCTCTGTTGTCGTAAAATATGAATAAACCCACTTCTAAGTTATATATTTAAAAAACTCTAGTTGAGCCTCTGTAGAGAGGTCTAAGCTATATACAGACAAAATATTACTATAATAGAACCATTTGTCACAAAAGGAGAACATTTGGAAAAAGATTATTGTAAGTTAATTTTTTGCCAAAATGTTGCATTTAAATAAAATTTTTTGTCAAAATGTCCTTAAAACAATTTTATGCATATGTTCTAATCTAAGTGACACTAAATATCATGAAAATTATCCATTTATGCGCTTTTGCAAAATCACGATTTCGAACGTAGTCGGATACCTTAAGGGATAATTAATTATAAACCGTTAAAATTATCAAAATATAAGTTCTAAATTTACATATGATTTTATATATGACAAACCCATAGGGTCACTGGTAATTATTAAACTTATTTTTAAATTAGTATTGTTAAAATAATTATAAAATACATTGTGCAGTACTGATACATTTATAAGTGTATAATATCAGTGTAAATGTGTACTTTATTTTTTATTATGTCAGAATGTATTTTGTTTCTTTACTTTCAGTAAATTAATAATTTTTTTAAGTAATCTTTTATTTTCAACTTTTCAAAATGCTCGAGCTCCCCCCCCCCTCGTAGGGCTATCACGCGGCCTCAGGGGGTAGCGCCCCACAGTTTGAGAAACACTGGCGTAACTTATAACTGAATTTAGAATATTTATAGTCACTCTCGACTCCGCTTCGAGGATTTAGCATGTTCACATCAATTGGGCAGAACCCTGTGTTAATTTTTAGTTTTATCCTAAGCACACTGTTTTACTTGATCTTTGTTGATTAAATGACTTAAGCCAAACAACCCGCTATTTTTTTACGTTATATTGTAAATATTAGGGTGTTAACACAATCTTTTTTTAGCCTAGTGGTTGAGAAGAAGTGCATCACACTTCCACACCATAGGCCCGAGGTTCAAACCCCGGGTTGGGCAAGGTCGACTCAGCCTTTCATCCCTTCAGTGGGTCAATAAAGGAGTACCAAGCTTGCTTGGGAACTTAACACTGGAGGTTTTACTCCAGACTGACCAAGTTACCGGAACATCTATCTGCTCATGCACCTCAGGGACCAAGGTCATTTATACTGAAATGGACACAGTAGGCCTTGACCCTCATGGGCTGTTGCGTCACTGAGCTAAGTTAACACAACCTGTTTCGGTTTTTGAGTACTCGTTAAGCACGCACTTTGAACAAGGAAATAACCCTACCTCGTTTAATTATAGATATTTGAGAACAGGTTGTATCATTTTTCTAACCTTATATATAGCAAAACCGTATAATTATCAGAAAAGAATCAATTTTTTTTAAAAATAGAATTAGTTATTTTTTGTGGTATTGATTAAAACTTTAACTGGCAGGGAGAATTTATTTGAAGCATGATACTTTAAAATGCAAACTCAAATCTGATGTTATGGATGAATGGTTCAGCACATGAATATTTGCATATCTTATGGGGAATTTATTTCACCGATACCAAATATTACATTTGAAATCAAAATTCGCATGCTAAGAATTTTATAAAAGCTTTAAAAGAAGAAAAGTTCACCTAGGTCTTTTAGTTCTAAATATACAGTGAAAATCGCTTAACACGAAACTGGAAGGACTGGAATATTTTTTCGTGTTGAAAGAATTTTGTGCTAAAATATATTACAAAAAAATCATATATCAACAAAATTAAGTTTATTTTATTCACATAGATATGTATATATGCATATACATATCGATTTGCATATATTGTATATATATACATATACATATGCTTATAGATACATATGCATGCATGAATAGTGTTCGTGAAAAATAAGCATAAAATTGCCAACAAATCGTTTGATTTCGTCCATTTTGATATTCATTTCGCCACTGGAATGTTTGTCTTAATAACTGCGCATAATTTTCATGATGTACCTCATTTCGGATGATATGGGAACAGAGAAGCAGCATTATTCATTTCATTTTCATCGCTGGAATCGACATCACTGATATTTCCTTGATATTCCATGTCTGCCTCCTACCATAATTGGGGCTGTGCACACATCATCATCTACTACAATGAAGTCATCCGAAAAAACAGTAGAACAGTCCAATCCAGGTGGTGTTTTCCGTATTGTGTTCAAGCCTAGAAGAGGATTCTTTTCACGTTAAGTGATTTTCGTTTGGTGTTAAGAGAAAAAAAATGCATGAAAATACACCGTAGCTTGTCAGGACTATTGTATTCATTCCTGTTAACCAATCTTTCGTTTTATAAACATTTTCACGTTAAACTTATTTCACTGTATATTCTTCCATCCAAATTTTACTTTTATTTTGATATATATTTTTGAAGAAACAGATTTTTGAATTACTTTTGCATTGCCTTCCTTTTATGTATTAAAATTCGTATAGTGTGTATTACACAATTAATCTGAAATAAAATTTAAAAAAAACTGTTCAAAAATGTATTTAAAAAATTATTTAAAGTATTTATTTAAAAAATTAAATGCTTAAATGTATTAATAATCCTTACATGTGAAGAAAGATCCAATCTGGGCACCTTCCGACTCGAAAACGAGTATCTTAGACATCCCGCCAAAACGATCGTCATCACGTGGAGGCTATTACTGGTTTATATCGATATTACACCGTCACACTATCCCCATGCCAGTGATTCGGTGAATAGGTGAATGAACGATACCATATTCGTGGTGAGCATGTGAGCAGTTGCGTCACTTTGAGTGCGACGGGTTTGTGGGTTGCATCATTCATGCGTGATGGCTTGCGGGTTACGTCATGCGTGCGGGACGGCTTTGAGGGTTGTGTCGTCGTGTGTTACGGCTTAATTGCGTCATCTGTCTGACGGCTTGGTTGCTTTTGCGGTGGATATATGGCGCCACGACTGCTGACCAATGAAGGAAAATTCGATATGGGTGCTATTAATGGTTTATATCGATATCACACCACCACACATGTTATTTAATTATTATATGGCCAAAGAGAATTCAAATGGCTTGTTGACGGAAGTATTTCCCTTTCATTTACGTCTTATTAGTAAATTAAACCTTGTATGAGGTTGTTTTTATACAAAATGAGTTGCAATTTATGTAATTTTTTTCTCTTTTCAGGTAGGTGGGGTAATGGGAGGAGAGGCGGCCGCTCTTCTGGTAAGACACAAATTTTTGATTCTTGTTCCGTCTTTCAATCGCAATCATTTCTTTCGTTCTTTGAGGGAGAAATATTTTAAAATTTGTCCAGTTGATTTGAATTTTTCTTTTGTCATAAATTGTTTTACGAAATTTTTGGAAAAAAATTCATAAAATTTATGCTTGAAATAGTCGTAAAAATTGTGTAGAATTATGTTTTGGGGGAAAAATAAAGAGAATGAAATATCATTTGCATTACTTTTTGTCATTTTTCTAGATTACGACCTGATATAACCGTTCTTCGCGCGGGTAAATTGAAAAATTAAACAATACAGATTGAAGGATAAGGAAGTTTTTAATGAGTTAATTTTTCTTGATTCGCGGATTAACCAAAAAAAACTTTTTGCATATCTCAGCTGAGCAAAAAAACCATATTTGTTCAATTTTAAGTATATAGATCTAATAGCTGATAAAAGGGGAATTTTTTTTATTTATAACGCTCCTTAACTCTTTTGTGTGGGTCGCTTTTTCAAAACACCTTCCTAAGCTGATCTCTGCTGAGCAAAAATAACACATTTTTACAGATTTTGCGTAATGAACGCTTAAAATAGTGTAAATAATTTATATCTAGATAAGTAATACGGTAATATTACTTTCTGATGTATTTATTTTATGTTAAATTTGTAATATTCGCAAGCGACGCTGTCCCTTACATTATAATGGCGATTCAATGGAAACATAGCAAAATGTTGGCGATAGAGCCAAGTTGGCATCATTTTTAGCGAACATGTTGGCAACTTGGCGATTGATTGAATGGTGCAGACGTTGATATGCTGTAGTGCCACCTGGTGGGGAGCTGCAATAAAGAGAATAGCACAAAACCCTTCTAAACAAAAACTACATATACATGCAAATTTTCATAGTGATCGGTTGAACGGTGATGGACTGAAGCGAGGTCATATATATAAACATCCATTTATATATATACACAGTAGAACGTCATTTATCTAAATCAATTGGAACCGGACACCATTCGGATACGCGATTGTTCGGATAACTGAAAACCGAATGCAATCCGTGCAGTATATGAAACCGCACACTATACGAATATTGAAAATCATCACATGCGGGAAACGTGCTTAAAGAAAAAGCAAAATAGGTGCAAAGTGTCGCAATTTTACCTTAATGTCGCGATTTTACCTTAATGTCGCGATTTTACCTTAATGTCGCAATGTCACTTATTTTTCGCTGGACCATTGTACACCTTCGTTTTTCCACTGCAAGGTCTCCAATTCTCTTGAGAAGGCTCTTTAGCTGAATAGGACAGCACTCTGATTGTTGTTCGTACCACTCCATGGACGTCTCTAACGCTGAAAGCGCGTCAGCATTTGATGGACCCTTGCTACTTTCGTTGTGTTGTTCGCGTCTTCATCCGTTTCATCGTCGACAGGGTCGGATTCTTCTTGCACGGAAGTCACAATCTCGTCATCATTTAGTATTTGAAATCCACAGTCTTCTGCATCGCATGCCATCTAGGTTTCTACATCTTCATCTCATACTTGAAATCAAGCTATCGATTGGACAAATTTGGTAATCTCCTCCCTGTAGTCGTCATTGACCATTTGATTACCAAATCACACTACTGATATTCCCCAAATATCCCTGACCTTGGGTTTTCCCGTCACCTTTGGCCTCACGCGAAACAGCTGTTGATCATTGCGCTTTTCGAAAACGTATTCCTATACAGTACATGTAGTTGACTAAAAAAACTGGTCCAGATATTTGACGCTCCGGGTAATAAACATTCGGATAAATGACGTTCTATTGTTCTAAATTCTGGAACAGTAGAGCGTCATAGTACATATCATCATAGTCTTCTGTTCTAAATACTGGAAAATGTGTTTACGGGCAAATTTTAGTATCTCAAATTGCATAAAACTTATTTGGGTTCTTTTTTCATATGTTAGCAAAATATTTTAATAAGAAGGAAAAGCTTAATTTTTTAAAAAAAATTATCAGTTTTATTTTATTTTGCTTTTGATGTTTCAACTTCAGCATACGAAGTTCTTGAACAAAAGTATAGCATGCAATTTTTTCAATCTTATGTTTTCTTTGAGCGTGAATATACATTTTCAAAATTAATTTGTTTAGATTATTAATCTTAAAACGTATGTGTACCTCACTCCCACCCACGTAAATCGTAACATATATAAAGACAGGAATAAAAAGCTTAATATCTATCCAATGGGAAATTTCTTTACAAATAGGTTGCTTAAGGCAGTGTTTCTCAAAGTGTGGGGCGCGCCCCTGGGGGGGCGCGATAACCCAACAAGGGGGGCGCGAGCATATCGAAAATTTAAAGATTTTTTTAAAAATATAAATGGAAAGAGAAGTAAAACAAAATTCTTTCTTCCATAAAAAAAAAAATGCATAACAACATTGATATAATTTATGTTTATTATCTGGCCTTTTTCCGTCATCAAATAGCTATCTTTGATCCCAAAACCAAATTAAAGAAAAAAAACATTTTGTTTAATGAGAGATATTTTTATTACGTTTTAACATAAAATATTACTCGTTAAGAGAAAAAAACGAAAACCAGACCCTGAGAAAAATTCTAAGAAGATAAACAATTCATCACTGTAACTATTATTGAAATACCGTACATTAGTTATAGAAAAAGAAAAGGAAGACATGATTCACTTTTCAGTCAGGCTGCGGTTGCGCGGGGCATCTGTGATCTCTGTTGAAGGAAGTTGTAACTGATCAACCAAAGGAAGAACCTGCTGAAAGATGCATATTATTCATGATTGAGAAACGCGATGAACATGAAACGAAAGGAAAATTTTCAAATGCTTTCTAAAGAACTCCATCAACTTAAAATACGAAGTCATAAGTGTACCACAAGGTTCAGTTCACCTTGTCAAAAAGACACAAGAAAGAAAAAGTTCAACTTGTTATTTGTTGATCATCAAAGGTTTCACGAGTTCGAGCCCAGTACTACTAAAGACACGCCATGTAGGGGAGAGATGCACGTTAAATCTGTCGAGAGCTCAAACGTCTTCTTGTTGGAGTGGTGTGGTAGTTAAAAGAGGCCAGTTCAAACGTCCTCTTGTTGGAGTGGCGTGGTAGTTAAAAGAGGCCAGCTCAAGTATCGTCCTCGGCATTTGACCATGGTTTAAAATTACGAGGTCCGTCTCCAAAAGCCCCCGTGTAACTGAACAGTGCGATGTTAATATTTACTCACTTGGTCATGAAAGCTTTATAACTACAATAACTTGAACAAAATATGACAGATTTGCCAGCAAATAACATTTCTGTAATATTAGTGAAAAGTGTCTCCGATTTGCATCCTTTACTAAGGTCTTGCATTTATGAATCATTTTAGTTCAGTTTTATTGGATTTTTCTCAAATCATCGAAGAAAAAATTGAATAGTCCTTGAAAGCCGGTAAGTATACATTCTCTTAATTAAATTATTCACTGGAATTCCGATTTGTATCGTATACAGTAAAAATAATTATAAACAAATGATTGGGGTCACTGAGTCCTCCCGCACTACCATTAGCGTTAGTATCGAGTGCGCGCCTGCTCCCGGGTAAAACCTTTTAAGTCTTCTCGCTTTAAATATTAAAAAGTAACACAATTATTCTTCATCGGAATTTTATATTCTTTTTCATAAATTAACATTAATTCTAAATGCTAATTCTGTGAGGTTTAAAATTACAGTTCTCTTTTAAACAGTTATTTACAGTTATAGCATTTATCTAAAAAAAAATCATCTTACATTTTTGTATACAATGTCGTGCACGCAGTTTTACTTTCCTTACAGTTCAGCTATTTTATATCAAGAATAATGTTTTATTTTTTTAAAAAAATGAACTCGTGCGAAGAGCCGGTGTTTCAGACAGTATGCGTTTAATGTATCAGTACTGAAGAAGGTATTTTATAAATAATTTCTTAATACTAAATTAAGAACAAGTTTAATAATTATTAGGGACTTTCATGGGCTTGTCTTGTAGAGCAAATTTTTCAAAGGAAGGTTTAACATCAGAAATTGACACTCTGAGTTATTTTTCTATATTTAGCTGAGATCTATATTTTGTCTTCAAAGCAGCCACCGCAGAAAATCCAGTTTAACAAAGGTGGAATGTTGAAAATGGTAATAGTATATGAAGTGCTTTGGTTTTCAGTACAGAGAATTCATCATCCACCTCTACCCAAAATTCAAAGAGCGATTTATTACAAAATTGCCTTATAATTTTCACTGGATGTGAAATCTATGAATTTCACATCCAGTTCGAAGTTGAGAGCCCTTCTGGAGTATTTTGAAATAAATTCCTAATCCACTCTTGCAACTTGCAACCAAGTTGTCCTCATCGAAAAAAAAAAAAAATACTTTTTAATATTCTTTGCCAGCATGTCTAAATGATTTTACATGGTTATAAAAACAACTTTCACGTGTTGTTTTTCTTTAGATTTGTAAGTTTTAACACATAACGAGCTGGAGCTTTTTTTCCCATCATTTACTTCAGTAGTGGTAAATCCAAAATTTAAGTATTTTTGAGAATATTTCCTTGATTTAACTTTCGGAACCAGGCTTGTCTGTGTACTTGTTGATCCTTTATTATCATCGAATGTTTGCTTACGACTTAAAAATGTATGTATGATTTTGTTTTAATCTACTGCCGTAAATACTTAATTACCGTGAATTACAATTAACGTGCAAATTAAAAAATGTACATCCAAGATAGATTCAATAGCTATAGAAGTATTAAGACGACCAAAACTGATTGGAATTGTACGAGGAAAAGCATTTTTACATGTTTTGCGGAGACATCCGATAGGTTGCCCAGACTCACGCAAACGTATCCGATAATGCCAGATATGATGGATATAATGGAGAGCAACATAGACTAGACTATTTTTCTAATGACATTTGTACTTTGAGAAATGGATGCTGAAGGAAATAAATCTTTAATTAAATATATCATTTTGCGATCTGTTCCAATTTAAAAATTAGAGAAAGAAAAATAACATAATAATAAGTAAGTAATATATATTTAAAGTAAAAAAATTTCTTAAAATATATACTGCTTAAAAGTTACATATACAAAATTTAATATACTATTGTATTAATTTGTACGGTTTATAATTAAAATCGTATTGTAACTTTAGCGTCTCTATCTCAAAGTGCATTTTTATTGCAGTGAATACATTATTGTTGTACAGGTGGGGGGCGATAAAAATTATGATTGAAAATTGGCTCGCCAGTATTGAAAGTTTGAGAAACACTGACTTATGTTACTAATTTGTATGGTTTATAATTAAGATCGCCTATTGTAGCTTTTAGCGTCAAAGTGCATTATTATTGCATTCTGTACATTATTAATGTATAAGGGGGCGCGATAAAAATTGTGATTGAAAGGAGGGGCACCAGTATTGAAAGTTTGAGAAACACTGGCTTAAGGAGATGCAAGGAAAATTGAAGTGTCTGACTACTGCTTGGCGGTAAATTCTTTAGGAGTTGTCGATGTTCTCACACCTACGGCGGACGGGATTACTGTGTTTTTAAAAACGGTGACTGACCCTGAGCAGTACGGTTAGGGAAGAGAGAAAGTCCCTTGTTTTGGAAGCGCGAAGCAGTGAACTCTGCATTGATAGTGAAGGAAATTTGGTTGAGAACCAAAGGTTGGGTTTCTTGGAAGTGTGTTTTAACATTGAGGACTGTGTTTGTTTATGTGGAGTGAAAAACGAGATAATTGTGGTGGCTGTTGAGAAGTAGTTGATTATATGGAGAAGGGTAGAAAGTAATTGTGAGACACGACAAATATTTTTGCGGAGAATATAATTGATAGTTAGGGTGGCATGTCTAAAAAACAATGTGGACAGTTTAACGGTTACCCAAAAATGAATACTAGAGGAAAAGCCTATATATACACACACACAACAACTATGGAGAGTATCTAGGTCTCTTTCCTAAATTATTACTTGTGATACAAAGTCTTAAGTTAAGTTAGTGTTTCGCCATCGCGATATGAATTAAAGACTCCAGCATCATGGAAGATTAAAGTTTATTGTAAATCTTTCTGTTGTACATCTTCAATTTTTAAAAAACACAAATTAAATCCTTTAACTTATTATATTAAAATCATAAGCTACAAACGTACCCTGTCGGAAAGAATGGAGGAGCGTACAGGCATGGAATACTACTAAATGATATTTAGGTTTAAGGAACTAGATGAAACTGTCTTTTTCACTGTGCATTTTCTTTTAAGCTATGACAGTTCACACCCAAATGGTTCCGCGACAAGATCTATTTTCTGTATCCAAACATTAATTGGTTCAGTATATTCGCGCAATAATACATTAAATCCCATTTGAAAGTTTCTTGGCCCATTGTTGTTCAAAAATCCCCCTTTTGTAAAGAATTTCACCACTTCCTGTTAATAAGGCTCAATGTAAAAATTACCGAATATTAGGGGGTCTTAGACTGCTTCCCTTCACTTGTGATATGCACTGAAGTGCCACTGAATTAGGGATAGCAAGGTCTGTGCAAATTGTGTAGCACTGCGCATCATTTATGCGCAAGTGAGGATTCTGTGGCAACTGCATATATAGCACGTACTCTGGTTGTTCTGAAATAGTTGTTGGAGTTGCCAGTATGAGTAAACTGTCAAATTTAGAGGCCTTCGATCACGGACAAATAGGACGTGACGCATGGGCCATTTAATTTCCGAAATCGTCCGACAGCTAAGATTTTCAAGTTTGACAGTGTCAAGAGTATACCAAGAATACATAGATGGTGGACAAAAAAAACTAGAAATCGGGTGAATTGCAAAGGACAATTAGCCTTACAGTGCGTGGTGAGAGAAAGATCAGGCGTATTGTACGTAGCCAGCGAAGCTGAACATTAGCTCAAATTACCACTCAGTTGAATAATGGTGCCAGTCGTACAGTCAGTAAATAGACTGTGCAACGCTCGCTTCACCGTCTAGGTTTCAGGAGCCCTGATTTACGCGATTACCATTGCTCAATGCTCGCCATTGGGCTGCACAACTTGGCTGGGAAAGAGAGCACAGATACTGGAGTGTAGATTGCTGGAAACGAGTAGCATGGAGGGATGAGTCTTGATTCCGACTACTTAACGCCGACGGGAGGCTGAGAATATGGTGTCAGGCTCATGAAGCCATCGATCCTGCATGCCGAATTGGAACTGTACAAGGACATGGTGGCTCAGTCATGTTAGGGGGTGGTTTTCCGTGGCACTGTTTGGAATCTTTGGTGCGTGTATCAATCTTCCTCAATGCAATTCGGTACGTTGAGTTGCTGGATGATCCTCTCCATCCATTCATGCTGTTCTGTTAACCGCACGGCAATGAAGTTTTCCAACAAGACAACTGTACCTCTCACAAGTCCCGGGTTGGCTTCTAGCAGATTGGATAAGCAATCCTCGGACTTTTATGTCATAAATTGGCCACCTAGAAGCCCAGGCTTAAATCCTATTGAGCCTCTTTGGGATGTTTTGAACAAGGCGTGAAAGGCCATCATACAGCACCAATGAACTGTACTGAATTATGGACAGCTTTAGCCAATATTTGGAAAGTTATTCCCGTGGAACTTTTCCAAAAACTTGTTGAATCTATGCCTCTTCAAGGCCAGAGAAGGCCCAATTCATTACTAAGTAGGTATCCCTAATTCTGTGACACTTCAATGTAAAGGGCTACGGAGCATACGTCAACTAGACTTGTAATCTCAACTCAAGACTACCGATTACGTCAACTAAAAACGTTCAAAATTATGCGCAATTCAACAGAGAGTGTATATCAATTGCAGCACTGGCTGAAAAAGGTTTTCTAAATATCGCACAGAAAGTTCCTCAGCAACAAGAAAGCTTTCCTCCTAAGGAGAGAAGATTGATTATTGTCACGAACTCATGGCTGACGTTATGAAGTTATGGACTCGAATCCTGGTACCACTGTAGACCCACCATGTAGAGGAACTGATACGCGTTAAGTATATTGAGGCTCAAAGTCCTCCACATAGCGTAGTGTGACGGTTTGGAGAGTGGAATACCAGTTTGTCATCCTCATCACTTGATCGTTATTTTAAATAACGAGGTGTGTCGAGGTGTTATTTTAAATTACGGGGTTACGAGCTCTCTTCTTGCTTCAGAGCGCAACATAAATTGAAATCGTTGGAAGGAGGGATGTGTGTGGGGATCTTCTCTCCTATGAATCACAACTAGGAAGTATAGAAATGAAAATACTTGATAATTAGCAAAACGTAAAATTATTTTTTCACTCCCTAAAGACGTATGTCTGTGGACTGGTAGATAGTTCAAATCCTATTCTCAAACCAACCATATGTTCTGAATTTTCTCCCAGATCTTTATTTTTGCCAAATTATTGAGACCTGTAAATAATTGTCCCAGAAATTAACACCAGAAAAAAATTATTCGAATCTGTATTTTATGCTGTTTTTTAACTATTTTCCAATTAGTACTTGATTCCCTTTCCTTCCCTTATGAGTGGTTCGACAGCTCAGGATGGACCTTGTCCTTCTCAAGAAGCCTTTTCCTTTCAGCCTTCTTCCACACAGCCAGTGCTCTCCAATTCTTAGTTCTCAAAACTAGGAGATCTTTTTCTAGGATATCAATCCATCTATGATTTGGCCTGCCCTTTTTTCGTGTGCCAATTGGTTGGGTATTGAAGACTTTTTTAGTGGTGGATTCTTCGTTCATTCTGAAAACGTGGCCTGTCCATTTAATTCATTGTATTTTGATGAAGTTGACGATGTCAAATTCATCATGTGTTTGATAGAGCTCGAAACTTGATCTTTTTCGCTACATTCAATTTTCCTGAATACGTCCAAAAAAATAAATTTTAAAATCTTTTCATAGATACTTATCATGTTCACTTCTGTTCGAGACATGGACGAAGTTTCACATGCGTAAGCTAATACTGATCTTAAAAGAATTTTATGAACTAGGACTTTTGTTTTTCTTTTGATTAAATTCGATTTCATATATTTTCGTATTCCATTAAGAAATATATTAGCCATGGTAACTCTCTATTGGATTTCAGTAGTACAATGATCTCTATTGTTAATTTCCGAACTTAAATAAGTGAAAAAAATCTGCCAATAACTTCCAAATTATTTTCTTCTTTAATTTCGTTAGAGAAATTTATTTAGAGATAATATAAAATCAATTCTCAATCTCTCAATAGACATCTATACCAGAAATAATAAGAGCACGGCTTAATTCCATAGCTTGATTTTTTTAAAAAACTAAATTTAATTTTAAGTATATCAGAGTATTTTATACAATTTTTCTGGTTTTCTTTCAGAACAGCGTTTTTACATAATCAATTGAATTTCAATTCTTTATACTGTTACTTACTTTTGATATCAAAATTAATTTTAATACTACAAATGTATTTTTACAGTAAGGATTTTCTTTTGAAATAGCTAAAGTAAACTTATTGAGGTACATTTTAACATAATGCATGAAATAGAAATGTTTTAAATAAAAAAAATATGAATGTCTAAAATTATTTTCTAAAGTGTTGACTTAATATGCATGATTTAAAACTGAAAGCATTACGAAACCGAGAATTCAATGATAGAATCTTAATAAAAAGTTTTCTTACTTTCCGTAACAAACATTCCATTTTTTATAACAATTCTTCTGTAAGGACGCACTTAGGCATCATTTCTCCGTACATTTCGATCGAATTGATACTTTGGTTACAACTAATGCATTTTTTCTTCGTAAGTGCTCTTTCAGTTCAATACATTTTATCTCGAATATACAACTTATTAAAATAATAAAAACTGATATTATGCAAGAGAGCTGCGAATTTTATATTCTTTTCAATAATTTGCATTTTTGAAAATCTTCGAATGTGTTCTTAGTCTTTTTATGAGACAGTATTTGAAAATTAAATGCATACATCTTAGTACCTGAAGAATTTTTTTAAAAAAATTTTTGATGGATGATGAAATTAAATTTTACTAAACAGAAATTTCAATTTTTATGTCACAAAAATCAATGTATATTCATAAAGTAAGTTTTCAATGTTACACTGAGTGCAACTTTTCAATGTTAATGTTGTACTATTGAGGGAAATTGGCAAAGGACCTCGTAATTTTCAGGCTCGGTCACGTGATGATGTCAGCATTCCACTTTCTTGACTTTTTCCCCACAGCAACAAGAGGACTTAAAGTTTGGATAAATTTAATAACATCGATACCGATAATCCACGGGTCTTTAATGGAATTATAAATCTAATAAAGGTAAGAGCACGCTATTTTTGTTAGATAGATTACAAAATATGCTCCGATTTCTAACAAATAAGGAATAGGAAGACTTTCCAATCCTTGTTACAGATCCATTAAAATTCCACCATGACTGCACTTGATTTTTAAAACGTATCTTATATATGAAATGATGTTACAGTTCAGAAGCTAGAGCTCCAACTCCCTCGTGAATCCCAAACCATTGGCATTTACGATGTACCTTTAAATTAGGCTCGATTTCCTCACGTTCGCGTGGCGTGAGTGAGTGAATATTAACGTCACACTGTTCAGCTACACGAGGGCTTTTGACGATGGACCATGTAATTTTGAACCATGGTCAAGTGACGTGGACGACACCTGAACTGTAACCCCCTCTCCTAACTACCACACCACACCAACGGAAGGACGTTTCAGCTCTAGACAGATTTAACGTGCATCGCTGCCCTACACGGCGTGTCTTAAATGGTACTGGGCTCGAGCTCATGGTATACCTGCCATGATCCGATACCTTGACCACTGGGCTACCGCAGCCCTCACGTTCGCGTAGCAGGGAGTAGACGTGGAAAGTGAGAAGACAGCTTAAATGCCTATATCCTCTGATTGTGGTTTAATACACGAAATACTCGTGTATTAAAAAGCTTCTTTTTTTGTCCAATGGGTTGCATATCAGCAACTAAGCCTCTACAGATGTAGCCAGTCCCCGAATATGAGAGCCATTTCATGGTGGCACCATCTAGTGATGGCTCTCTCTACCAAATTTTGACACTTGAATTAATATTTTCTTTTTGAGTTAGAGATTGAGTGAATGAGATTGTTTATTAATGTTGCACTCCGAAATAACACAAAGGTTACTGATGACGGACCTCGTAATTTTTTGAACTGCGGTCAAGTGACGAGGATGATATCTGAGATGACACACATCCCATTCTCAGACCATCTACACCACACCAACTTTGAGCCTTGAGAGATTTAGCGTGTAACAACTCCTCTGCCCAGTGTGACTCCAGTGGCACAAGGGCTTTAACTCATGACACGCCGCCTAAGAGTAGTTATTTTTTAATTCCTATTATTAACTTACACACACACACTCTCTATATACTTATTTATCTTGGTGGAATTTTCAATCGTTAATAAAATATATTTTAAAACGTGCAATTGAGCTGAAATTTTATATACATGATTATTTTGGATGACAATACAATAATTAAATTATAATTAATAAAATTAATTGATTATAACTAGTTTTTTAAGAAATCCCAAATACAGCCACGTTGACGACTTGTGTCAAAACTTCAAAAAGGTTTTTTTCTCACGTTTTAAAGCATCAGTTGAACTGAAATTTTATATACATGATTGTTTTGGATGACAATACGATACTTTAATGATAATTAATAAAAATTAATTACCACTTAATGTTGTGATTCTATCATTTGTAACTAATAAAAAGTAGCTAAAAGCTAAAATATAATTTTCTTTTATGTAAGTAGGAATTGACTTAATTTTTTTTCTTGTTTTAATGAAGGAGGTTGATTTTTTCCCCAAAAATATAATTTTTGAGCAAAACATTCTGCATTTTCTGGTGGTAAGAATTTTTTTGCTGCAAAACCACTTCCAAGTATGCTCAAAAGCAAGATCGTTGTTTATGACATGAATGTGGGTGCAGTAATCAAATGGTCAGGAACTCGCAACCAGAGTGTGATGAGTTTGAAACCTTGTTTCACTGAAGATGCACCGTGTAGAAGAGGCTCATTCGTATTAAATCCGTTGTTGCTAAAATCATCTCGTTGCCGTGGTGTGGTAATTCAGTGAGGGGTCATCTTTGTCACTTGACCAGTGGTCAAGATCACGGACTCATGGCAGACATGTCACGAGTTCCGCTAGAACCGCTGAAGAAACGCCCTGCAGACGGGGCTGATGTACATAAAATATGTCTCAGGCTCAAACATCCTTCCGTTAGAGTGGAAAGTATGAGATGGAGTGCCAGATCATATGATGTCTTCGTCACTTGACCACCAACAGCCCTCGTGAAGTTTTATAGTGTGACGTAAATGTAACTCTAACCCATCACTTGACCAAGGTTCAAAATTAACATCATTCGTCAATTACTCTCCTAACTTCCACACCACCCAGCGAGAGGACTTTGAGTTTCGTTAGATTTAACGTGCATCAGCCTCTCTACACGGCGGGTCTTCAGTAGCACCAGGGCTGGAACGTGCTACTGGACAACTTCGGCCATGAGTTCGTCACCATGACCATTAGGCTACCGTCTCCTCATTAATTTTGGTAAATATGCATAGGTAAAACGTTTATTACATAGCCAAATAAAGCTGTCTAGTACCGTATTGTGGTTTTTAATACGAAGCTATTCTAAGCAAAACAACAACAAAAATGATTTACAGAAACTAAAAACCACTCTGCTTTCATCATAGACAAGATTCAGTCTTGAAAACCAAAAAAGAACACATTTAAAACCGGAACCACTACCTCTCTTTCATAAGCACGTTTTCCAACTGAACCATACCAAGGCAACTAACAGCTTTTTTGTGCATTTCTTCTACGCAAACATTTCTTCCC
The DNA here is from genome assembly GCA_019973935.1 of Trichonephila clavipes. NCBI lineage: Eukaryota > Metazoa > Arthropoda > Arachnida > Araneae > Nephilidae > Trichonephila > Trichonephila clavipes. Next base: position 1,770,995 of record BMAU01019618.1, read on the forward strand.
TTCGTCACGTTAAGACATAATCCAGACTCTTTGAAATGTTCCTAGACTTCATTGGGCTCCTCCCAAATTGCAGAAATGCAGGGCTTGAAAGGACGCAGTTCAATATGATGATGGAGTTTATTACTGGTTTCTCCACTTCAATCGTCCTTTGGATGCCTATTTACCCCTTCTTTACTGAATCTCTCGAAAACTTTTATCATAACCAAAGGAATTTAAGAATCTGACTTATATCTGAATCACTGTTGAAATGCAAGCTACAACAGTTATTCCATAGTAAAAAAAATTCCAAAGGAACAAGAATTAACTATCAAAACTGTTTGCTTGTTCTTTTTTTCCTGTTTGTTTATATAATGAAAAATTCATCCTTGCCCTCTTTCGGTCGTGGGTATTGGCTTCTGAAATGGATCGCGTTTAAACTGATGAATGGGAAACGGCAAAAACTGTTTAATGATTATAAGTACTGAAAAAAATGATTATTTTATTTTTTATTAGAAATACATATAAAATAGATTTCAACACATGAAAAGTCGCTTCATTTTTTCGAAAACGTGTCCTATGCTTTGATTAGAAAAGCGCAAATATTTTATTAAATCATGAATTTAATACAATTGGAATCTGAACAAATTAGAATGACTAACTTTTAGTAAATATTACTACTTTTGTAAAACGGGTCCGTGATAGAACAGTAGCCATGGTTACGGACGCGTAGCTGGTGTTTCAGGAGTTCGAGTAAATGTTACTGAAAACCCACCGAGTAGAGTGGTTGATTCACACTAAATCTGTCGAAGTTCAAAGTCCTATCGTTGGCGTGGTATTGAAGCTATGAGAATGGAGTTTCAGCTCAGATGTTATCCTTGTCACTTGAACATGGTATGAAATTACGAGGCCCGTCAAATTCCTTCAAAATAAATTAATTCATGTTTGGGTGAGTTGGTGGTCAAACTTTAATACTGGCTTACGAGTCAAATCCTTCTTTCCCAAACTCAGTTTAGGTATCAAGCCCCATTCCAGTTACGTTACACAATTCTTAACAAAGCATGACTCATTTGTTTCTTATTTGCATCGCTTCAAATTAAAAGCTGCTCCCAATTGTTTTTGTGGATCTGTTGGGATTGCTGACCATCATGTATTCGCATGTCCCCTGACTAAGGATTTCCATTTGGTCTCTCCATCTCAAATTGATAAAAAAGCCTCGTTCCAATCTATAGTTAGGAATCCTTCCATTTACTCTGAACTAAAATCATGTATGAAAATTGCCTCTACAATTCGGGATCAAATTCCTTAGTTGGGATTGGATCAGTACTCTTATGTTAGTCACAGGCGGGTTTTTTTTTCTCTCTCTCCTTTTCTTTCACCCCCCTCCCCCTCCTTTCCCAAATGTTTCCTGCCTTTTTTTTCTTTTTTGTACGGTGCATTTATATTTTATATTACTTTTGATATATTTGCAAGAATGCTGGAATAATGTATATTATTTTTCCTCTCTTAGCCTTTATGTTCTTAATTATTATTTTCAGCTTTGTATGTGTGTACCTTGTTATAACATATGTATTTCACTTCGTTTACCTTTAATTTGTAATAAGTAAATTTAATGTGTGCTACCGTATAAAATGTATACTACAATTTTCCTCTAAAAAGATTGAACGCGGGGGTGGTATTTTCCCGTTGGATCGTTTTGTCGCTCTAAACCTCTTCCAGGAGAGCTCGGTTCCCTTGGACATTCCGCCAATAATAGCCCTCGTCCGGCTCCATAGTGCAAAGCTAATGAATTCTCACTCTTACTTACGGTATTTTAAAATCCCAGTTGTCTATAATCAGAAATAGTTATTTCTTTAAAAATTACAGTCGACGAACTTTTTCCTGGAACCTTGCACATTTCACGATATTCTTCGTAAAACACCCTCTTTATAGCGAAGTACATATATGACAAATCTATACGGAACTTTATCACTAACCTTCTGAGTCGTCTTTTTTAGGAAAATTTAATTCCCTACCTATTTCCAATCAACTCCAAAAAGAGGACAGGATTCCTTGTTATATGCAGATTAGATAAAGTATTTAAGTCAAACGGAATAGTAAAGTTAGAGCAGTAGGAGAGAGAGATTGAAGCAGAAAGTTATAGTGAAGTTAAATTGAAGATTTCTTGTTGGATAATTTAATCTCAGAGAAAAGCTGAGCTGAATTGCAGTGTGGTAAATATTAAAGTCTCATTAAGGTTTATTATTACGAATGAGATTAAAATTAAATGTTCAATAAGAACATTGAATATAATTCTGGGATCTCTTATTGTGGTAATCTCTGCGTGATCGATATTCTAATCCTTAATTAATTAGATCATTAATTATTTAAGTTAATTTAAAGGATATTACCTTTAAAACCTCATAATACTAGTTAGATATATTTGTTAATAAGTCTTTGATTCTATTTGGATAAGATAACCAAATAAAGAAAGTTGTTTATAAAAATGGCTACTGGTTCTTATCTGACTCCTATTTATTCTCGTTCTCAAAGTGAGGTCCAAGGGGACCTTCACACATTTTCTATATAATGAACTTTTGTGATTCAATTTTTGTTCTCCCTTTTATTTAAAGTATTTCTGAAAAAATTTCAAATTCTCTCTTTAATACCTTTTTTGTGGTCATAAATATTGAATTGGTTTTATTAGATCCAAACTTGCCGAGAGCAATAGAGTTCTGGACGTTTCATCCACAAAAGGTGCAACCTTTAACCCCTATTGTCCAGTTCACTAGAAACATCTTCTATATCCTCTTTCACCCTCAGAGGAGTTGTCCCGTGTCCCCGTGTTCTAATTATAAAATATTGTACGTTTAATATTACTTGTATGCTTTAAATTATAAAATGTCCTTAAAACTCATTAATTTTAGTATAAAATTATTTTTTTAGTATTGAAAATACAGTAAAAATTCGACATTCTTTTTTTTTTTCTTCTCCTTGTAGTTTTTCTTTCTTTTTTTTATGGGTAAGATATATAAAATAAACAAATTTTTAAAAAGTTGTGTATAATTACTTTTTTTTAATATATAGTGTTTATGAATTTAAAATTTGTTTTATGTGGTTTCTAAAGTATATTAAAAGATAAACCTTCATATAACGAATTTTCCATATAACGAACTTTTTTCCGGGATTTTGCGACTTCGTTATATAAAGGTCCGGCTGTATTTAATTCATTTTTTTCCCTAGCGAAGTCCAAAATGCAGTGAAATTGTTGTTTTCTCTTTTAATGATTGGTTATTAACGTCACACTACAAAACTACACTACGGCTGTAAGCGTCGGACTTTTTAACTTTGAGCCACGATCAAGAGACGAGAAGTAAACCTTTTAGCTAATCCCTAACCCCTTTGATACATTGTCATATGATTGATTCATTATTTATGAAAGTCACATTTTGGAGCTGCACGATCTCTAATATCGACGTGCGGCGGAGTTATGAACTGCGGTCAATTGACCAGAAGCTGAGCTACTATCTCATTCTCTTGACTCGTGCATTACACTAATGACGTATTTCCAAGTACTGACGAGTAAAATTTAAGTGTTAAAAAAAATCTAAGTTAATTTTAGGTTTTATTGAAAACTGGATTAAATAAAGAAAATTTAATGCAAGGTAAATCGAGGGAAGTTGCCGCATTTATGGATTTTTCAATTAGTACATTGAAAATTGAAATGACTTGGAAAAAATACTTTATTTTTCAATATTTAATTGGTTATGTATACAAGTTAATTCTCTTCATAGTATGAAAATAAATAAGTAATTTAATGTTACACAGAAATTATTTTAATTGTGGCATGTTCCTCCATATATATGGGGAAGTTGCCCCAAGTCATGGAGTATAAGATGCAACAACACCACATAAATAAAAAATAAAACTAACATTACCAAATTAAATGTGAAATAACAATAACTATAGAAAACAAAAAAAATTAAGTTCTTTCATAATTAGTTTGCTTAAAACGACTTTTCCTGCAAAACGGTCTAGAGCATGCTGAAGTAGTAGTCGACTTCAGCCCTGCACATCCTCGTGGTATGGAGATACCCTGTGTCATCCTCACTGCCTAATTATTAACTGTAGTTATACTTTATACGATAATATACAGTGTTATAAAAAATTTTAAAGCTCATTTCATTTATTTCTGAGCCATGTGGCGTCTTCCCCCAAGTATAGGGGCATTTATTTCCTTATTGCTGCAGTGTTAAGGCCGTTTCTACATGCATTGCATGTTTAAAATATGCGTAACTCACTTACATTACTAATATCTTTTTTAAAATAACAAGTACTTTTATAGACTTTAAATATCAGGAACAGGATATTATAAAGATTGCACTCACCACTTTAATATTCAAAAAAGGGAAAAATAAGGCCGATTAAAGACAATTAAGTAAAATAAATTCACAAGCCTCATTCAATGTCGGACCAGACTTTTCACGCAAGTGGCTCAAAATTGCCATCTATCGAGACAAAAAAGTACTATTAACAAACTGGCGACTTCACCCAACTGGCCTTTTCCCCCGAATTATAACTTTTTATTCTTCTATGTGATCAAACGTTAACCCGGAAGAAGGTGCACACTCGGTATACGAACACGTTATACTGTTCACCTCAACCCTTTTTTTTTTCAATTCCTACTATTATCTAACCACTCTCTATATATTTATTTATTTATCTTGGTGGGATTTTCAATCGCGTTAATAAAATACATTTTAAAGCGCTCAATTGAGCTGAAATTTTATATACATGATTATTTTGGATGACAATACAGTAATTTAATTATAATTAATAGAAAGTAATTGATTAAAACTAATTATTTAAAGAATTACAAATAAAGCCACGTTGGCATCCTTTTTGGCGACTTAGCGACCATTTTGACGTCTTGTGTCAAAACTCGAAAAGGTTTTGTTCTCATATTTTGAGCTGCAATTTTCTGTATACTATTGTTTTGGGTAAAAATACGATAATTTAATTATAATTAATTAAAATTAATTGACTGAAACTAATTATTTAAAGAAATTACTAATGTTGGTTTCATTTTCAGCGACTTGGGTCAAAACTTTGAAAGATATTTTTTTCTCACGTTTTAAAGCATTCAGTTGAACTGAAATTTTACATGCACGATTGTTTTGGATGACTATACGATACTTTAATGATAATTAATAAAAATTAATTACCACTTAATGTTGGGGTTTTTTTCATATGTTTCTTCATATTCATATTAATTGTAACTATGTAATAAAAAGTAGCTAAAATGTAATTTTTCTTTGTTGATCTAAGTAGGAATTGACTTTGAAAATTTTTTTATAATACTTGTTATAATTATTTTTACTGTACAAGATGAAATCGTAATTCTAGTAAATATTTCAATAAAGAAAAAGTATACTTGCGTAGTTTTAAGAACTTTTCAATTTTTCTTTGATAATTGAGAGAACAATCCAATCAAACTGAATTAAAATGTTTCAACTATGCGAAGGACACAAATCACAGATACTTTTCGCTAACATAACAGGAATGTTATTTGCAGGCAAAACTATCAAATTTTGTTAAACTTATTGTAGTTTTAATGTCCTTAGATGATCGACAAATAGGATGTCGAACTTTTCCTTTTTTTGTGTCTTTTTGTCAGAGCGCAGTGGGTCTTATACACTTATGGCTTCATATTTTTTGGGACGGAGTTCTTTGGGGGAGCGTTTGAAAATCTTCTTTTCCACTCATACGTTTCCTGTCCCCATCGCTTTTCTCACATTTACTTTCGCTATCATGGTTATAATATGCCTTTATTTCATCAAGTTTCCCCTAGCTTGATCATTTTCTCTCTTTTGAGAAGTTTCAACTTCATCCAATACAGAACGCAGGTATTCGATTTATTTTTTATATTATGTTTATCTACATTCATGAATCATAATGAATCGTAAAAAACACAGCAATCAAAACCACTAAGTCATTCGCAGCGGGAAAATGTAGCCTGTTCATAGAAAATACTTTGGAACAAATATGATCGCTCGGGGGATTCAGTCATTCCAAGTACCTTAAGATTTGAAGATTAGAATCTGGTGTCTTCTGTTCTGTAAGCACATAACATGTCCACTATACTAAAATGATCATATTTGTACGGAAGCTGTTACTGGCTTATATAGGTACCACCGCCACACACTCCCCTGCCAGTGAGTCGGCGAATAGATGAACGAACGATACCATAGTATGGCGAGCTTGTGAGCTGTTATTGTTGCGTCATTTGTGTTTTGACGGTTCGAGTGTGGCATCATATTTATTTGACGGCCTTTAGGTTGCTTTGGCGGTGGATAGATGGCACCACGTCTGCTCCGCGAAGGTTTGTGTTTCGAGGTCCAGCCAGGGTCACCAATGAAGGTTAGAACCCTCTACCTTCCGATCCGTAAACACATAACATATCCACTATAACTAAAATGATCATCTTAATACGGGGGTTGTTACTGGCTTATATATATACCACCGCCAGTGATTGTAAAATACGTTTGCCACTTTCAAAAAAGAAGAGATATGTGACAAATACATTTTAGTTTCCATGAAGACTATCATATAGGAGGATACTGATAAGGTCATTGGTAACAAACAAACAATTTTCCCAGAATTAAAGATTTCGTGGTCCAGGGGTGACTCTGTACCCCACGTGATCCTCGCAGGTTAATAACAATCTAACTTAACCAATTCCTACGTGGCAATGGCAGCCTAATGGTTAAGATCAAGAACTCGTGGCCGGCGTGTAGAGGATTAGAGCTCCGGAGCTACTGAGACCCATCGAGTAGAGGAGCTGGCGCGTGCCGAGGCTCCAATATCCTCCTGTGGCACGGATGTGGTAGTTTGGAGAGGATAGGGTGTTTTCTCAGGTATTATATTTCACTTGGCCGAGTTTGAAAATTGTGAGGTCCGTCGCCATTAGCCCACATGTTGCATTATAGTGCGAGGTTAGTAAACACTCCCTAACCAATTCCTGCAGTGTACGTTATCAATCTACACAACTTTAAAAAAAAACTCTAAAATAGTTATCTTTGAGCAAAATGTGTTACACTAGGATCAATGTTTTATGTACTTTGTATAGTATAATTATGTCAACCAGTTTCCCATAAAAAAATTTGTAGTGTGATTGGTTATGTTAATTTTAAGCCGAGTGGTCATGGTCGTGAATTTGTGACCGGCGTTTTCGATTGGTGGGTTCAAAACTGTGTGCCACTAAGGACCTGTTGTGTAGAGGACCTGATGCATGTTCAATCTCTAGAAGCTCAAAATCCTCCTGTTAGTGGAATGCGAATATTCAGAGGAAAAGTAACAGTTCAGGAGTCGACCTCGCCCCTTGACAGAGGCTCGTGTTTACGTGGACAATCGCCATTGTTCTCGAGTTGCTTCAGAGAGAGACGTAAATTAAAATTCAATCAAATTCAACTAAATAAAGCCAAATGTGGAAATAGATACAGTCAATGTTTCTATCAATTCGTAGGCTTGAGTCCTGCTAAAAAAAAAAACTAAAGATCCACGGAAGAATGGTTGAACTGTTAAGGCTCAAATCCTGACCTTCGCGAGGTGTGTAAGTTTTCAGAAAGGTATGCCAGGCTCTGATGTTGCTCTCGTCACTCGACCATGATTGAGAATTATGAGGTCCGTCTCCACTAGACATCTTGATGCTCTCAATGCAAAGTTAATAATCAGTTAATTCAACTAAATAACCTTTTTCTTAACCTTCAATCGTATATAATATTTTATTAGTTAGAAATTATTATTTTTTCTAAAGGACCATTGGAATTGTTTCATTGTTGGCCCCTAACGGTAGAATTTGTTACGCTTGCCGAGAATTTTATCCATAGATTCTGTGAAGTTTCGCCAGAGTTGGTTTAACAGAAAAATACCAATAATTATACTAATAATAGAGTTGGATTATTTTTTATCCATGTTCTGTGTAGAATTTTGTGGATTTGGGTCATACTCAAAGAATTCCTTAATACTGTTGAAGGCGGAATTCGCAGCTAAACTAAATTGACACGACTTGGCGATGGGCTATTGGCGCGAATTTTGGATCTGTTGATGACGAAAAACATGCTTGAAATGATGAATCTGTAAATGCCATTTCATTTAAGAGTTATTGATATTACAAACTACTCAAAATTCGGCATATTTTGCTAAAATTAGTGAACATTTCCCATCATATATTAAAACATTCTACGGAAGAAGAAACCCCCCCAAAAAATGTCGTGAGCGTCAGTTCTCTCGTGCAGAGACCTTAGTTGCTAGTCTAATGCATTCACCAAGTATCCGAAGAAGATTTCTGTTCCGACGTGAGGTACTTTGCGGGAACATCAACGGCATTGTGTGCCTCAAAGTTCTTCCTCCTTTTCGGAGGAGGCTTCACAATTTCATAGATACGTGATACTCCTTTTCATTCCTTAACATGAAATCCTCCCGAGTCATTTCCTTGAGGTTTTCTAAATGGACGGACATACCATAATCTTCAAAAGTGAATCACGCCATAATGGAAATCCTTTATATGTGTAATTTGAAAATATCATATTCGAGATCTCATTGTCTAGTAGTAACATTCTGAACTGGGAAGTTCGAAATGTTCGTTGTATAGTTTTAGATGTTGGCGTTTGTTTTTGCTTAAATCAGAGTTTTTTAAACTGTGGGGCAGGCCCCTAGGGGGCGTACACCCTAAAATGTATATCTAAAAGTCGAAAACAAATAATTATTTAAAAAAAGAAATTATTAATTTACTGAAAGGGGAAGCAAAACAAAATATATTCTGACATAATAAATAATAAAATACACATTTACACTGACATAATACACTTATAAAAGTATCTGTACTGTACAATGTGTTTCATAACTAATTTAACAGTACGAAGCTATGAACAAGTTTAATAATTACCAGGTACCTTATGAGTATGTCATAAAATTATATACAAAATGTAATACTTATCTTGATAATTTGTACGGTTTTTAATTTTAGTCGTATTGTAGCTTTACGTCAAAGTATATTATTATTAAATTCAATACATCGTTGTTGCATGGAGGGCGGGCGCGACGAAAATTACGATTGAAAATTAGTCGCAAGTATAGAAAGTTTGAGAAACACTGGCTTAAATTCATTATTCGCAATTTTTTTTTTCCACTTTTGATGATGATTTTTAAATAATAATTCGACCGATCATCTCCCGCACAAAGAAAAACTATAGAATAAATTGTAATATTAGAATTATTTAAGCTTTTCTTTATTACACCATTTTAATATTGTTGTATGTCTTTACTTTTAAAAAATGTCCGTGGTAGCTGAATGGCCATGGCCGCGAAATCATACCCGGGGTTATTTCTGTGGAGTCATGCATTCGAGTCCGGGAACCACTGATTATCCCCCGTGTAGAGGGGCTGAGGCACATTAAATATGTAGTGGTTCAAATTTCATGTTGACGATTTGTGGAAGTTCAGAAATTTGGGTACCAGCTCAGGCGCCTTCCTCATCATTTGACCGAGGTTCAACTTTATTATTTCCATAGCCGATAGCCTCTTTCGTCGTGAATGAGTGACAGTTTCATTTTTATCACACTTTAAAGCTCTACGATGGACCTCGTAATTTTGAAACATGGTCAAGTGACGAGGATGGCACCTGAGCTGGAATTTCCATCTCCTAATTTCCACACCAAACTAACGGCATGATGTTTGAGCCTCGATAGATTCAACGTGCATTGGCTCCTCTGCATGGCGGGTGTTCAGCGGTTCAAGGCTCGAACTTATTATATTCATGCCACTAGTCCATGACCTTGAGCAACTAAGCTACCGTGGGCATCCCTTTCGTAGTGAGACGTTAATACGTAAGGGATGACCGTAGTAGCTTAGACGGACTTGTAGCAGTGAGATGCTAATCAACAAACAATCTTTCAAGACATTTTTAAAACAGACTTCATGCCATTATCGAAAATCCTTATGAAAAATATAATTTTTGGATGAAACAAATTTTAAATTGTAGATATTTTTTAATTTGTTATATGTATTTTTATACGGGAAATACAATTTTGATGGGAACATAACTCTATCGGCTAGATAAGGAAAAGAATAGCTACATTTGCATCTAAACGAGTCTGAAAACATTAACTAAAAGCTGGTACTTTCTTGTGGAAAAAGTAGTATAAACTGAGAAGCAATAAAATGTCTTGAATGCTGGGTTTTTATATCGAAATACACTTATGAAATATTTGTATTCAGTGATTGAAGGACATGTTTTAAGGAAAGGAAGTTATATTTTTGCCGAAATGAATAGTTTATGTACTGATAACTTTTTGGGTACTTATGTGTAACACCGTCGACCAGTTTGACAAAATGGAAAAACATCGCCAAGTACTGCCAAAAATGTCGCCATCACTGTGTTCCAACGTCCTTAACAACGGTTTCCACTGTTTGCTGTATATTGCGGTATTTTGCTACGTCTTTCGATTTGAGGAAATCGCTCGACAGTATAATCAGGAACATCTTAAGACTACTTGAAGACCTGAGCTCTTCCATAAAAATAAGCCTTGGGCCCCTACAAAAATGTAGGCTCCACCTATGACACATAAAAGTAGACCGTGCATAGCATATGTTGTCAAACATTCGTGTAAGGTACCCGTTCGGGGGTGTCCCACTTCTATATTATCCTCGCGACCTAGATTTGTGGGAAGGAACGAAGAAGCAGCCATATCATTTATTTTCATATCTTTTTATTAAGATCTTAACTTAAACAGTATACAATAATAAATATAATATTCAATTCAAGTGAATCTGGAGTGAAGAGACAGACTATTCGTATTACCAAATAATCGCGTAACCGACCTCTATATCTAATTCTACCGACTATTTCTAACTTCAGTAACTACACAGTTCTTAATAACAATCTTACCGCTATATCCTGTGTAAACAGCAATTTGCTTGATTCTAACTGACGTGGCATTTGTCCTTGTGGAATGGTATCCTCCACCTTTAACTTGATCGCACAGTTACGGATAACTTAAATCTTGAACTCGGTATTTCCTCTCACTTTAACTTAAGCACTAGCAAAACATAGACCTCGTATCTTCACTTCTCATAGCCACCCCGCTTAAGCTAAACTTCTACTATTTATAAGATTCCTAATTTGAATATTCACGCTTCTTCTCTTCTCGAGTTGGTTGGAAAGAATTGCCCCGAAGAAACCCTAGAGCAGGGGTGGGCAGACTTTTACATGGTACGGTCTACTTCCATGTTTTTTAAGGTGCTGCGGTCCATCCAGTGGCGTAGATGTGGTAAGTTACAAAAAAGCTCAACAATATTTATATTCTAGCAATTAATACAGAATATGCACTTGCCTACATAATTACAATAAAAAAAACTTTTGCTTGAAACTCACGTTTTAAGAAAAATGCAAGATACAAACATAATATATAATTATACCCATAAATTTAATAATATCGAAAGATGCATTTATTATCAAACTAAAAATGCATTAAAAAATAATTCATTTACATTTAAAGTTAATTTTCGTAGAATTTTATAGTTTCAGTAAAATACTTGCATAATGTCCACCCCAGTCATGAATATCTCACTATATAATTATTAAAAGCTAATCTTGCACTGGATTCCGAGTGGTCGTCTCTGGAACGGGAATGATATGCTGTCTTAATTATATTCATCATTGGAAATGAAGATTTACACAGGTAGGTAATGCAAAAGAATGAAGTTAAATTAAATGCAGCTTCTTCAAATTGGGATACTTGACTTCGTCCATTAACTGATGGATGTCCTTAACACGTTTTCGCTGTCAGGTGTCTTCGATCGTGGGACGTAATATCAACACAAAAATCCAATTCTGAGGAAGCGTGAGTTGTGGGGTGATGTTTCAATACCCAATCCCGTGTTATCGCGGGAAGAGCTGGTTGAAGATTATTTTGCCCTTTAGTCAGCGTGTGGGGAAAAGGCATTTCTATGGCTGGCATAGCGGTGATCGCATTTTCCCTCTATAGTCACAGATAATGTGTTAAGCGTCATTGTGTACTTCCAATAATAGTACTAGTGTCAACTACACATAGTTGCATTGATTGTGAAGAGCCGATACTTCAGTCTAACTGGCGTTGGTATTCAAGAAATATATTTATTTTAGTATGCGAATCTTAGGCCTTATGTGAAGGCGGTCACCTCAAAATGTCTTGGTGGTCCACCAGTCGATCACGATCGACTTAATGCCCACCCCAGCCCTAGAGGATTATTAGTTGAAATCGCGATGAGCCCGTCACATTCGTACAAACCACAAACAAATAAATGTGCAAGACTAAAGCCGCATTCACACCAAGGCAGTCAGCGTCGAGGCAATCAGAGACTTCATCTCGGGCGAGATGAAGTCTCTGATTGGTTAGACGCTCGACGCTGACAGCATTGGTGTGAATGCAGCTTTACAATCGCACAAATTGGCTCTATCGACTGCCGCTTTTTGAATGAATGAGTAATGAATGGTGTAATGTGCTAGGCCTATACATGGACGACGGTCATCACATGTAGCCAGATGACACATCCTCCGAATACAACCGGAAATTACATTTGACCGTTGAAGTTATTCGAATCATAATCTTATTAAGGCTGAGTCGAGAGCTAGACAAGGCCCTGGGTCCGGGCCCAGTTCACCCATGCTGTAATATATCCGTGGTTGTAATACGTAAGTATACTTTTAAGTATGTATGACTTTTGTTGTGATATGTCATTGCTAATGTCGGACATGATGTTCTTTGTTAATGATATTTCCTACTGTTATATGATTTTGGAAATAGAATTACATTATATTTACTGGTCTGTTTTGTGCTTAGGCTCGTCTCGCGGTCCCGGCGACTGGTCCGAAGAAGGGGCGAACGGAGGTCCTCGACACTCGAGCAAACGATCCCAGGGGCGGAGGCACCACCAGGCCCAAGAGCCGCCCCTTTTGCACGACGCCAGACCCCCGGCGGATATGGAAGTGAGTGCACAATCCCTTATTTAATTTTTTATGCTTCCAGATCTTTATTCTGTGTGCAGTTCAATTACAACCTGTCTCTTCGAGCTATATATAATCATATACTAAGCAGTTACACACATCCAATAACGCTAAACAGAAACATTGTGAGAGGGTACAGGTCCAGATAAAACGGCCATAATAGTATGATAGAAAATTCTTATACTTCAGAACTAAGAATATAGAGCTAAACAGAGTGTTAAGAACAGCCAGCCTTATCCTATATTTGGCTATGCAACTGGACTGGAAGGAAAAGGAAAAAGTGAAAGAATAAGTTTCTAAAAATACTCTAATCTTATGAGCAATTTTAGCGTGATAAATATTTAAAGTACTACAAACATACTAAAGTACTCAACATACCAAATAAAGAAAAATTAAAAAATCTAAATAAATAGGATTTAGATTGGATATAATTCGCTTTATATGTGGTTCGTTAGGTTTCTTTCTGCACGCGAATTTTCAATATTGGGAAAATTGATGAGTAACGAGGGACTAAAGGAAGCAAAGTAATTACTAATTTGTTACGTCTGCAGCTGTTAATTACAATACAGTTGAACTTTTTTGTGCTGTAGATAGGGACCGTATAAAAATAGATGCACAAAAAAAATATTCGAAAATTTCATAAATTCTTCCATATAACAAACTAATTCGGGCAAATACTACAAAAAAACTTTTTTTATGCGGTGGATACGGACCGCATAAAAATGTCGTATTTATAAAATATGCAAATTATTTACAAATTTATGTAAGAGCACTTCTATATAACAAAATAAATAATTAAATATTACACATGGAAATATTTTTAAAACATTTAGTTTCTCATTGTATACATGGAAAAGTTTTCAAAGTACTCATACATAATCTACTGCTACTCATCGTAATCCAAAGCCCTCATCTCCCTGTGGTGAATTATTTCAAAATCGCTTTTGTCACTTGAAGGTACAATTTGAATTTTTGGGGGAGGGGGCAATGTAAAGTAAGAGAAGTTTTTGTGACGAAGATCGGGTGGTCAGTTGCTTGTAAATGTCTCGATAACCAGATATACAAGATTGAAGCTTTTTTAGGAATTTTATACTCCTTTCTTAATTGGTATATATTTTTAAAAAAATGCTTTTCCAATTTGTTGGAAAGCTGGATCCCTCTGCATATCTTTATCCACTCACATGGAACCCGGTTCTTCTTGTCCGGCTTCATAATCAATCAAATTATTGATAATGTCACTGTCACTTTGAACGTTTCGTCTTCAATCAACTGCGTGAAGCTATTGCGTTACGAGAAAGCAATGGAACGTGCATTGTCGAGAGAATGTTTATAACCAATGAACTGTCTAGAAGTGTATATATATACACTGATAGAAAACATTACAGTGGCGCCCAAACCATTGAAATTCATACATCGCATAAAAAAAGGACTGCACACAAAAAAAATCGTACAAAAATAAGATCGCATAAAAAAGGACCGCACAAAAACAGGTTCAACTGTATTTACAGTTGGCTACAAGTAATTCAAATTATTGAGTGTTTTAATACTACAGAGTACTTTGTTAATGATGGAAGAGGGGGAAATACAACGTCTTTTTTCGAAAGTTGCAAGCGGTTTCCTCTCTCCACTCTTCTTACATCTCGAATTCTGCGGGTGCAGATGCTATGTTTCGGCTCTGGCTGTCAGCGTGATTCAAATGAGAGTAACCTGCAATATTTTTGGCGTGCACGTGTTGATATGAATGACGTAATTTTATCTGCATAGAAAAGCCGATTTAGCAGCTGTGATGTGAAAAAACTTTACAGTATGTGCTGTTAATTTGCTATAAATTCGTTCTTTTCTGAATTATTGCTAAAAGTACGTTATAAAAATAATTTTTAGTGAACTGTTCGGCTTCCGAATGTATACTCATCCTTAGAGAATAAATATCCGCCACCGAATGTATCAAATGTGCAATTATTAGACTCGAAGGGGGCTTCGTTTCCTGACTAGGTATTAGAGCTTTCATTCTGGCGAAAGTATTCCTACTGGAAGATTCTTTGTAAACAAATTTTTGGATGAAATCGTCTTAGACCTTCTTTCTTATGACCAGTGACGATCACTAGATTTCATCAAATCTGTGATGTTTAATCTAGTTTCTGAGTTTGTGCAGAGAATTTATATAACGTAATACATTATTAATACACTATTCCCTACTGTTTTGGGGGGTTAAAAGACAACACCATGGGATAATCAAATACATTTTTTTCTTTCAAAAGAGACTGCGGATCGGTAATTACCATTGCAGAGTTAGTGCATTCCCCAGGAGCTGGTATCACTTTTTAGTGGGGCAGTGAACCGTATAGGTGGATACAAATTGGTACAATGTAATTTAAACTCCCAGCTTCCTCCCCAAAGGGAAGGCACCTGAGCTCCAGCGATGCGAAATTGTACTGGGAATATAATTTTGTCGATACCATACGAGCCTAACAGGCACTCTAGGTATCTAAAACATGCCGCAGAATCATACGACATGGAAACTGTCGATTTTAGTCTCCATGCAAATCCAACGACTTGGGCAGGGATCGAACCAACAGTCTTCGGCGTACAAGGTCAGCGCCTAACCAACTACGCCACGCAGCCGGCTAATCGAATACGCAATTCGAAGAATCTGTTTCATCACATTTCAGGTATAATAAGCTAATATTGGCTAGATTCTTTTACCAGTATATATGGGTAGTGTTGTAACTCAGGGTATATCGAGACCTTGATCTCCAATTTAGTATTTTATCCGGCTGTATACAAGATGCGCGTTTGAGACTGTACACAAAGAAGCTAAAGTTAATGAAGCAATTAAAAAGATAAATATTTATGGAAGATAAAATAGGAAAATTTTAACATTTATGTTCGTAGACACAAGGATTGATGCATCTTGCAGAGTACTACGATTGTTTAATCTCAATTATTATGTATAGGAAACAAGTGTGATGTCAGGAAATATTATATAGATTAAAATCATCGTTCTCCTAGAATCCGTTAATATTATATATTAAAATCAACCTTCTCCTAAAATTCGTTAATATTATGTATCAAAATCCTTCATAAAGAACTAGTTGGAAAAGTTAGACAGATGATACCTTTTCCTAATCTCACCAACATATAAACAAAAAAACGTACGCAAAATCGGGAGTAAATGTCCCTTTTAAAAGATTATTTTCGCAACCAACCACATTTTGAAAGATTTTTACGCCTCCGCTTGAAAATGGTGCTTATTCCTTACCACCCACACAAAATAAATCGACTTGACTACCGCCCACCCATAAACACTGCTTCTATATATCGCCCACTTAAATAGGGGCTTTACTAAATCCCACTCTAAAAATGTACTTATTATCGCCGATCCAGAAGATGATGCCTACCTTAGTACAATGGCGTAACGTACACCCCCGCCCTTCCCGCATCGCGGGGGTGGCCCAGGATTCTAGGGAACCCAAGTACGTTTTGGGGCATGGGGCCCAAAGACCGACTGGAGCCAAGTACGCTTTTGGGCATGGGGCCCAAAGCCTGACTTTGCAGAGGGGTCCTAATATTCTCAGTTACGCCACTTAGTATATTAATTAAAATACATATTACACTCTTTATAAGTCACTAATTACGGAATGGGATTTAAGCATTTACAAAATAAAACATTTCTATATGTTTTATTTTATTTTTAATAATATTTGCAATATAAAGAACTTCTTAAATCAATAATAACTCAATTAATACTCAGAATTTACTGACTATGACCTTTTACAGCATAAGAAAATTCACATTAATACTTTTTTTTAATTGTTCTGAAATATTTAATGTTCTGTAAATCTAGATTTTTAGAGAATTATCTGATTTACAAACCTTAAATAGTTATGATTTTTAATGGATGATTAAACAAATAATTTTGCCTTGAAATATTAATTGTAATAATTATTTTTTAAAAGCTTGTATGAAAATGCTATTGAAAGTTTTTTTTAAATATTATAAATGGTGAGAGAGAGAACATTATCATAAAATAGTTATAAAAATTCAACGGATTTTTGAAACTATTTTTATTAATCTAAAATTTGTTGCATAGAATAATTTGATAATAGTTTTTCTTTGATTAAAACATTCATAAACTAGTTTAGGCATGCAAAATAAACAAAATAAACGCATTCATTTCTGAAACATGAATTTAAAAATACTTCGAAGTGCATACTTTCCAACACGTATAAGTTTTAATGTTATACTTGACTACCAACAGATGGCAGCACAAAATTTTACGAAAAACTAGACATTTACTGAGGAGTGAATGTGTGAGTGAATATTCGACGTTAATATATGTAGCTTAACAGTGCGACGCGTCGCAGTGATAAGCTACACGAAGGTTTTTGTTGACGGACCACTTTTTCACTTAGGAAGAAGTAAAAAAAAGACGCACATTTCGTAGAACACTTTCTTTCTTTTTGTATTTTTATCTATGTAATAAAAACACAAAAACCCAGAAATTAAAGTTTCTATCAAATATCTCCATTCATTTTTTTTATTTTAAATAAATAATTTGTTAAACAATTAATAAGCAGCTTTATTAATTAAAAAACAGAGCAATTTTTTGTTAACACTAATAATAATAATAATTTTCGCAGTGCAATTTAGCCACTCCTTAGTATTTCTGAGAGTGGGATGTTGCACATTAAACCAGTGTTTCTCAAACTGTGAGACACGCCCCCTAGGATGAGGGGCTGCGAAGATATTGGACAGTCGAAAACAAAAGATTATTTTTAAAAAAATGTTAATTTACTGAATGTAAACAAACAAAATATATTTTGACATAATAAAATGTACATTTGCACTGATATAATACACTTATAAATGCATCAGCACTGCACAAAGTATTTCATAAAACTAATTTAACAATACCAAGTTAAAAACAAGTTTACTAATTACCATTGACCCCATAGGCTTGTCACATATAAAAAAATTCTATACAAAAATTAACATTTATCCTGATAATTTGCATTTTTTATAATTTGTCCCTTCACTGCCGAATTAAAGTTACGCGATTCGTTCCCCAATTCTACCGTTTTTTACGTAAGCGCGCGTATGTGATGTATTGGGAAGGGGGAGGGAACGGGATGGAAAGGAATTAATAAGTAAATCCTTCGCAAACACTGTCAATGTCCTTTCATTGCATTCCAAAGCCTACGGAATAATTTTATGGATAGCAGTGCACAAATAAAATCGTACTTCGGAAAGACGTATATATACGTCTGGGACAATTAATCGCTTTGGCTGAGCAAAACGTTTATATACGCCGATGGCACTTAAGAGATTAAAGTTGCATTGTAGCTTTAGCGTCAAAGTATAGCATTACTGAATTCAATACATTGTTATTCTATGGAGGAGGAGGGGGGCGCGATCAAAATTAGGATTAAATATTAGGTCGTAAGTATTAAAAGTTTGAGAAGTAGTGCATTAAACGGAATGAGCCTTCAAGTCACGAAACGCTGTGTGGAGGTTAGAAGAGTAAGTTCTTAATACTTTTAATGGGTAGCAGCCTTTTCAAGATTTAACAAAAACAATTTTTTTTAAAAAAAGCTATAATTTAATATTTTTTGAGGCAATTGCTAAATTTAATAATTTTTCTAATAGTATAAAGCAGTATAATAGTATAAGCAATAGTATAAAGTGTTTCTTAAACTAGGTATCGCGACCCCAAATGAGATAGCGTGACTTACAACTGGTGTTGACACAGATTTTAGGATTTTTGATACATTTTTTGCATAAAATAACTTGTTGGGGCTAGGAGTTACAAAAGAATTTCCAACGATTTCTAAAAAACTACAATCCATACAATCTTAATATCCATAAAATCAAAGTATTGATCAAATCTAAAGAATTTTGAAGTACTTCGTCTAGGGGTGTTTCCAAAATTTAGTAACATAATTAAAAATAACAAAACCCATCGTTCCCATTGATAAAAATCTTGCATTCGCCGTTGTTATTAAAAGATGATGATCTCAGAAGTGAACTCAAAATGACTATAAGACAGATTATGGTTTATGCATAGTTTACCTTGTAATAATATTAAATTGTGTTTCTTTTACTTTGGTGACTAAATTAAAATTTTTATATCGTTATATTCAAAGCAAAAACGGTACTTACGTATTATCGCAGCCTATTAGCGACATTATCTGAAGCGAAGCACCTGTTTGCCAAATCAGCGCGTACGACACATAGGAAATCGGGGTTGCCAACGGTGAGTTAATAGAGTTGGCGATTGTTGCGATAAAAACTTATTGTGGATGTTTATTTCTGCAAAACAATTATACTCTAAACATTTATAGAGAAGTACCGAAGCGTGTGTAAACTTGCCGCAATACTTATTGAGACAGAATGTTATTGCATGCCTACCTAAAATAAGACAATGGATAGGTCCACTGTCAAGTGACACTAGTGGAGATGCGGTTCTTTGCGTAGTGATTGATCTATGGAATTATAGAAATAGCTTTTTTTGTTGCATAAAAAGAAAAATGTATAACTTATTTACTTAAGCACAGGGACGCCTTGAGGCCCTGACCCCTATTTGAAAGTAGGCCCCACCTTCTTAAAAGTAGACATTACATAGCATACGTTGTCAAATACTCGTACAAACAATAACCCGAAACAAATAAATGTGCATGACTCACAATCTCACAAACCCACTCAGCCGGCTGCCACCTTTTGACTGCATGAGTAGTGATGGTGTATGGTAGTAGACCTAGGCCCATACGTGGACGACTATTATCCTATGTAGCTAGTGGACATATCATACGAAATTCCAAGTTTTTCGGAGAATACAACCGGAAATGACATTTGATTATTGAAATTATTCGAATTATAATCTTATTAAGGTTGAGTCAAGAACGAGAACAGGGCCCTATTGTGACCGAGGCCCTGGACTCGGGCCTAGTTCGGCCATGCCTCATGACGTCCTGCTTATGCATTTGACTTTTGATTCACTGGATTGTAGACATTCTTGTATTTACACTTCTTAAGGAAAAAACTCATCTAATCTTATTTTTTGAAAAGCACAATTATGCTTATTTTTATGTACATTTTACAAAAAAAATTAATTAAATGACTTCTTAAGATAGAATTATTTAGATAGATTATTTAATATTAGAATAGAATTAATTACAATAGATTATTTAATATCAGAATAGAATTAATTACAATAGATTATTTAATATTGCTTTTGTATAAAAAATATGGTTTTTCCATGCTAGTTTTATACTCAATTTACAAAGAATAAGTAAGTAATATAACATAAAAATCCCTCCTTCCACTTCTCCATGTAAAAAGAAAAGAAAATTCAAACGTCAAATTTCATCGATATCGGAAGATTTAATATTTATCGTTCTGTCTTTTCCCGCTCTTATCCTTCCTCGCAGATTTTATCCAAAGAACAAAATTTACAATAAGAAAAGTATTACTAAAAAATAAATTCAAACTGAATTTTTAGAAAAAATCATTCCCTAGCTTCCGTTTCAAAAAAAAGCATCAGTTCAAAGATTTGATTTGAAGGGGGGAAAATATTCAATTCTTTTTCCCTTTTCCTGAAGATCGAATTTCAAGCAACGCGCTTTTGTTTTATGCCTGAGAGCTAAATCAAATCTTTAAGAAAAATTTTGAGTTTTATGGAATTTTAACAAAAAAATGTAAAAAGGGCAAATAAAATCAAAGAATAGAAGTTATACTTAAGGAATTCCTTACAAAATATGGAAAAGTTATTTAAAATAAGTTTCCTTCAAATTAAGAAATTGAGGACTATTAAGAAGTAAAGTAGAAATAAGAATTATAATTCTGAGAATTCTATGCGTGAGAGTTCTATACGTATAATTTAAAATAGTCAAATTACAGAATAATTTTATAAAAAAAGAGCTCTAAAAGAGCTCTTCAAAGTTTCATCAATCATTTAACACGGGAGCCGTCACCCGGGGTACTGAGTCACCCCAGGCTCATGAAATTTTTAATTCTGCGAAAACTGTTTATTTGGTACCAATGCCCTTGTCAGTATTCTACTACATGACAGTCTTCATGGGAACTAAAATGTATTTGTCACATATCTCCCTCTTTTTTGGGAATTGCAAGTTTTCTTACAATTTCAAGATACTGGAGTAACTGAATTCCTCCACCCGACCACTTTTGTTTCAAAATATTTTTGATAAACAGGCTGCATTTTTCCCCTGTGTACGACTTACTGGTTTTGATTGCTGTGTTGTACGACTTATTATGGCTTACAAATGTAAATGAGCAGAATTAAATAAAAGAAGGAAAGATCTGTGATCGCTATTGAAGGAAGTTGAGACTGATAAAGCAAGGAAAGATCCTGCTGAAATAAGGCATATTAACCATGAAAGCGAAAGTAAATTTGAAAGAAAGTGATGAGAGAGAATATGAAACGTTTGAGTTGAAAGGAAAATTTTCAAATGCTACCTAAAGAACTCAATCAAGAAGCCATATGAAGGCATAAGGGCATCACAAGACACACTTCGCCCTGTCAAAAAGACATAAGCAAAAAAAAAAAGTTCAACATACTCTTTGTCGATCATTTAAGGCAGTGATCCGCAACCCCCGGTCCGCGCACCGGTACTGGTCCATGGACCAAATAGTGCAGGTCCGCCAAAGGAATATTAAATTATTTTCATTTTATGCACTGGGGTGTATTTCTCTAGAGCAGTGCTTATCAAACTGTGGGGCGCGCCCCCCTGGGGGGCACGATACCCTTACGAGGGGGGCGAGAGCATATCGAAAATAAAAGATTTAAAAAATAATTAGTTTAGTGGAATGAATTAAAACAAAATACTTTCAGACATAATAAAAAATGCACTTTTACTCTGATATAATTTATAAGCGTGCGCGCGCGATATGAAGTCATCAAAAATAAAAACTTCTTCAATACCTAATTAGCTATCTTTGATCCTATAACCAAACAAAAAAAACTTTTATTTGATTTGCTGTAATCCCATGATGAGAGATTTTTTTATTACGCTTTCTTTTTGAAACTAACATCCTACTCTTTCAGAGAAACAACAGATCCTAGACCCAGAATCGAAAACATTTAGGTACATAAAAAATTCATCACTGTCATTATTTTTGAAGTACTGCACATTATAGCTGTAATCTGTTTGACCTTCTAAGTTATTGGTACAGTTAGTTATGACCCCTCTCTTATGTGTTTCTCTGTTGCGCTCTTTTCCATGCAAAAGAGTTTTATGATGTTTGAAAAACCACGGAGAGCAAGCACTATCAAGGATTACTTGGCCAAGACATATTTTTAAAAGTATTCTCAACATATAAAGCATAACGAAAAACGTTTCACACAATTTTTTAGCAGTAACATACATACACTGCTGGACAATTGCTAAGGACGGATAACACTATCATCCATAGCAACCACAAAATGAAAGGAAGCAAAATGTGGAAAATTAGAATAAGTGCGGGATATTAGTAAGAAGAAGTATGAGTATATGCAAATTTTTTTTCCACGTCTGTTCATCACGTGATAGCGTTCATAAGAACTTTAAAGGTTTTGACGCGTGTGGACAGTTGTTGGTTCAAGTCAAAGTTTTACAGGAAAGATTTAATAGACAAACTTAAAATTTTTGGCATGTCTTCCCGACATCACATAGATGATTTTATGCGTGGCCGAATTATTGGAAAGATCGAAGAAGGGCGAAAAATAACAGATGTTGTCAGGGAGTTCGACATCGCTCACAGCGTTGTTTCACGGCTGTGGAAGTCATTTAAACTACTGGAATGTGTAGTAGACGGCACGGGGGAGGTCGTGTTAGAAGTACGCCGCCTTCAGAAGACAGATATATCGTCCTATCAGCAAAAAGGAACAGGCGCACCACAGCTCAGCAGGTGGCAAATCAGTTTCTTGCTGCCTCAGGAAAGCAGATCTCCCGAAAAACTGTTGCCAGACGTTTGAGGAGAGGAGGACTATACGCACGCAGACCTGTTGTGTGTGTCCCATTGACCAGACAGCACCGTACTGCCCGTTTGCAATGGTGTCGTGAGCATCACAATTAGACTGAACAGGACTAGGCATGCGTACTATTCTCAGATGAGAGTATAGGTTCAGTCTATAATCGGATTGTAGACGCCAACTGATCTGGCGCGAGAGTGGTACTGCTTATCGTCCAGAAAATATCCAGGAAAAGGACCGATATCCGACATGCAGTATCATGGTGTGGGCCGGCATCATGATCAATGGCCGCACGCGCCTACATGTGGTTGCGAATGGGACTATGACGGGCCAACGATACATTGATGAAGTTCTACTTCCTCATGTTCGTCTTTTCCGTGGTGCTGTCGGTGATAAATTTGTTTTTATGGACGACAACGCAACATGTCATTGAACACTCGCTGTTAAGGATTGTCTAGACAGCGAGGGTATTCAACGTCTCGTATGGCCAGCGCGTTCTCCAGATCTAAACCCCATTGAAAATGTGTGAGATGCTTTGGAGAGGCAAGTTGCTGGTCGAAACTATCCTCCGACAAACAAGAACACCCTCATCCGTGCACTCACAGAGGAATGGGATAAATTGCCTCAACAGCTGCTGGATAATGTTGTGCAAAGTATGGTACGACGTGTGGAATGTTGCATCACACTCCACGGTGGACATATCCCGTACTGATACTTTTCTTTAAGGTGCCTGCCGACTTTTAGATGCATTGTTCCATTTCTCCGTACGCAGATCAAATGAACATTTTTTTTTCTTTCAGATGTTTCACAGCTTTTGTACTTTCCAGAACAATAAATATTCTTTATTCTAATGTCTGAACAGTGTGGCAACTATATTTTATCCTACTAGGCATCATGTCTCACTTAATGTTATGCTACATAGCAATTTGTGATCCGTCCTTAGCAATTGTCCAGCAGTGTATTACCATAATGAATATACTTAAAACACGGAAGTGGTCGCGTGGGACACATAGATTTCGAAATCGTTAGTTCTGGCAAAACTGTTTATTTGTTACCAAAGAAAAATTGAAAAGTCCTTGAAAGTAGGTAAGTAAACTTTCTCTTAATTAATTAGTGCTGCGCAGAATATTTTATAACTAATTAATTAATACTAAATTAAGAACAAGTTTAATAAGTATTAACGACTTCCATGAGCTTGTCTTGAAAAGCAAAGTTTTTATAAGGAATTAGAAATGATTAGAAATTGACCCTCTGAGTTCTTTTTCTATATTTAGCAGATATCTATATTTGTCTTCTAAGCAACTACCGCATTTTGCAATATGTTCAATTTAAAAATCAGATAAAGGAAAAATAACATAATAATTATCCTATTATTTTATTTTTTTTTATTTGCTTAAAAGTAGTATACAAAATTTAATACTTATGTTACTAATTTGTATGGTTTATAATTAAGATCGCCTATTGTGTAGCTTTAGCTTCAAAGTGCATTATTATTGCATTCAGTACATTATTAATGTATAAGGGGAGCGCAATAAAAATTGTGATCGAAAAGGGGGGGCGCCAGTATTGAAAGTTTGAGAAGCACTGCTGTAATGTTAACAAAAAGTGTCTGTGACCTGTTTTTCTCATTAAGTCATGCACTTTTGAAACTTCTTGGTTCAGTTTGATTGATATTGTTTCTCAAATTATGAAAAAAAATGAAAAGGCCTTAAAAGTAGAAAAGTATGCTTTCTCTTAGTTAAATTATTCACTGGAATTAGGATTTTTTGTGTACACAATAAAAATAATTACAAAAAAAGGATTGGGGGGACTCGGTCACCCCGAGCGTTCATTAACTTTAGTATCGAATGCGCGTCTGCTCCCGGGTTAAGGTCACGCAACCATTTAAATATTAGATGTTCACAGAAAAGACTATATTTTATATTATTTCTATATATGATTCTAATTTCAGTAATATTACCAAATACGTAGATTAATGTTTTATAATATAAATGAAGGAAAGAATTCATTTACATCGAAGTCTTATAACAGATGTAAAAATTCAGTTTACAAAATGTGATTCACAAAAATAAATTCATTATGGAGACAGAGTACGTTCGGAATCGTGATTTTAAAAAAGCGTATCAATGAATAACTTTTTCTGATATTTAGTATCATTCGAATTAGAACATACATATAAATTTAATAACTTTTAGGCAAAAATTGAACAAAGAACGATATAATTTCAAAACATTTTCCTTTTATGAAAAATTATTTTATTATAATATTCTATCTATATATGAGCCGTTTTCTTTGAAAGCGGTGTAAGTTCATTTTATATTATGTAGAGATATATAAGGGTTTGAATTTGAATGATTTGAAAAATATGGGTATATGTTAATAAGCTCATTTTATGTTATTTTAAAAATTAAAAAAAATAAATTGAGATTGCATTTTATAACAAGATTGATTTTAAAGAATTTGTCAAAAGAATTTTTTTTTTATACTTTTGATGATCTCACAGATAGACTTGCACCATTTTCGAAGTCAACAAAATATGAAAATCATACATTGAAGAAATATTAAATATGGGATTTCAATTTAATCAAACCAATTTTTTTATGAAATATTTATTAAATATGTCGAAAAAAAGCTTTATTTCATTATTTCTTCAGGTGATATCATTTAAATTGTATTAATTACCATTTTACATTAATGTGTTCCATTTTTAATTTTTGTCATCATTCACCAAAATTCCAGTGAAAGAACGAATTTTTTTATTTCACTTACAGTGTTGCCATACACACACAAAAAAATGAAGTATAGAAATTACATAATATATAATTTTTAAACTAAATATTATGTCTTTGTGGAAAAGGGAACTACATCATTTTCAAAGTAATTATATTTGTAATTTCATTAACTACGTAAATTTATAGTGACAAATTGATAAAAATGTTGAAGGATTTTTCTTTGGACTTCTTTCTTATAAGGACTTCTTTAAAGAGCTTGGTCTTGGAATTTTAAAAAATACAGATTATTTTCAGAGTGACAATCAATTAAAATAATAAACGATGTTTTTTTTGGATAAAATTTCTTTACTTATGTTAAAATATTAATAAATCCATTCGAAAATTATGTACCTCAAAATTCCTCATTTAGGATCTGTGAAGAAGTCTTAGCTATACATATACAAAATATTATTACTACAAATGCATTGTTCATAAAAGAGGAGAATGTTGTAAAAATATTTAATTGTTTGCTAAAAATATGTATTTAAATAACTTTTAGTGAAATAAGCTTAAAACAGTTTTAAATGCTATATTTCAGCTTTTCTCTAATTGGTGCGCGCCCCCTATGGAGGCGTGATAACCCTACGAGGAGGGCGCAAGCATACCGAAAAGCCGAAAATAAGTTACATATTTTTACTGAAAGGTACATAAGTTAAGTATTTACTGACAGAAAGCAAAACAAAAAGTACATTCTGATATAATAAAAAAATAAGATACACATTTACACCGATATAATAAAGAGTGCTTTTTTTTCCAGGTATAGAAGTTTAAGTTGGCATTACTTTCCAAGATGGCGACCGATTTAACAGCTGTCAAGTGATTTATTCTCGGTTTGGTTTGGCAATTCATCAAAACGATCATCAAGCAAGGCGTAGACTCGTCGAATGGGCCCAAAACGAGATTGCCGTTGTTCCCGATTTTCATAAGCGAATTTTATTTAGCAATGAAGCGCACTTCTGGTTGAATGGCTACGTCAACAAACAAAACTGCCGCATTTGGAGTGAAGCTAATCCACAAGTGTATGTCGAAACACGTTACATCCAGAAAAACTCACTGTTTGGTGCGCTTTATGGGCTGGTGGAATCATTGGTCCGTACTTCTTCAAAAACGATGAAGGCCACAACGTTACAGTCAATGGTGATCGGTATAGAGCCATGATTACTAACTTTTTCATTCCTGAATTGAACAATCATGATGTCCAGGAGCTATGGTTCCAACAAAACGGCGCAACATGTCACACAGCTTGTGCCACAATCGATTTATTGAAAGACACGTTTGGTGACTGCCTAATTTCACGTTTTGGACCTGTGAATTGGCCTCCAAGATCTTGTGATTTAACACCGCTAGACTATTTTCTGTGGGGCTATGTAAAGTCATTGGTCTATGCGGATAAGCCACAAACGCTTGACCATTTGGAAGACAACATTCGCCGTGTTATTGCCGATATACGGCCACAAATGTTGGAAAAAGTCATCGAAAATTGGACGTCCAGATTGGACTACATCCGAGGCAGCCGTGGCAGTCCTATGCCAGAAATCATATTTAAAATGTAATGCCACAAGATTATCTTTCGAATAAAAAAAAATTCATGTCAATCGAATAATACATCGTTGTTTTATTGCAATTTAAAGTTCTATACCTCTAAAAAAACACCCTTTATTTACAAATGTATCAGTACTTCACAATGTGTTTGATAACTAATCTCTCAATACTAAGTTAACAAGTTTAATAATTACTAATGATCCCATCGACTTGTACTATACAAAATTTATACGGTTTATGATTAAAATTGTATTGTAGCTTTAACGTCAAAGTACATTATTATTGCATTCAATGCATCGTTATTGTATGAAAGGGGGTGTGACGAAAATTATGACTGAAAATTGGATCGCAAATATTGAAAGTTTGAGAAACACTTCTATATTCTAAATATCAAAACTATTATTCATTTATACGTTTTTTGCAAAATCGTAGCTCCGAGCGTTGTCAATCACCTTAAAACAGAAATAAAATAATATATATCGCACACAAAAAATGCATCTAAAAAGCAAAGAAAGATAGGATAACGAATATACTTAAAAGCAAAAAGAGAAGAAAAAAACAAGACTTCACAATTCATTAAAATAAAAAAAGAATAGACAATTCACTTTAATCTATGTTTAAAGAAAACGTGTCAATAAACGGAAAAGAAATAAAAAAAAGAACCATTCTATTTCTCGAACATAATACCTACTTAAGAAAAATGAAGCTATTATGTTAACTCCCATGAAAAAACGATCTAGATATCATTGACCAAACGATCCGCAAAAAAAGAAACATCTTATAACAATTTCTCCATCCATCATAACATTTTATTTTTTACTTCTATTTTCACGGACATCTCAACTCGGTTCTCTTTCGCAACCCGATTGTTCACACACAATCTTTTTTTCAACTTGCCACTGTTAAATTCTACACCGTACACTTCTTTTTCGATCTACATAAACAACACAGGCGCGAGCACGCATGTTCTCGCATTCATTTGGTTAATAAGTAACACTATCTCCACCATCACGCTCGCTATTTTCCATTCGAAGTTCTCTTTTTTTTTTTAAATCTCCTTGAGCACGTGTTTCTTCCAACAGCTTGGAAGAATGCGACTCTTCGCTACGAGGGACACTTGGTTCTGCATTTGGGTCGTCCCATAAAAAAGAAATAATAAATAATACAAAAAGGGATGTTTTTTTTTTTTTTTTTTTATTATCTTTCTCTGTAATCCCTTTGCTTGCTTGTTTTCGCCGTGTGGTCGGCCAACCATTCGGACCAGGTGTATCGTGAGATGAAGTATGTGGAGACGTCGTTTTTGTCTTCACCCGCTGCAGCGCCGGCTACTGCACAGGTGAGGAGAATTGAAACTTTTTTTTTTTTTTTTTTGCTCCTTTCTCATTGCTGGTTCCTTTACGGAGGGATGGGGTCAAAAATCTTTGACTTTATGATCTTGTGTCAGTGTAGCGTAGGAAAAGGAGTCAATTACGTTGTTCTAGAATTCGTGGAAGCTCTTTTCTTTTTGCCAAAAAATTTATAAGGCTTAGATAATTGAAAGTTTTTATGAACATTTAAATTTTAGTTATCTGAAAGTTAATTGATGTTATTATTTTGTATTCGTTGAGCTTATATAAAGAACCATATTCTTTTATCCTCTATTGCAGAAACGGTCAAAAGTCTTTGACTTCTCAGTAAAGAGAATTGAAAATAAATATATGTATTCTTGTTTATATTCAACGATTAACCTTTTCTTACTGGTTTCTATTTAATTTTTTAAATTTATTATTCTTATTTCGTTTTTATATATAAAGTTTTTTTAAATGTTATTTATTTTTATTGAGGAGGATTTTTAAAAAATTTAATTTTTTATTTACTTATTTATTTTTTTCTTGGCAATATTTAAAATGGGGGGGGGGTAATTCTTTTTTTTTCTGTTACCGAAATTTTAATAGCGAAAAAGGTTAAAATCTTTGATTTGGTAACTTTTTCTTGTAATTTTTTGAATTCAGTGTAAAGTATAAATTTTTAATATTTCTTCTTTTTTTTTCTTCTTATTTTGAAAAAAATCGTGTTTAACATGCATTTATTTTTGGATTTTTAAAATATTTGGTTTTTTATCCGTTACTCGCAATTTTTAAGATGAAAAAGTTAATGACTTTTCAAACGCAATATCATGTTCTTGGTTTGCATTTGCAGAGACTCGCCTAAGTTAAAAATATACAATTAATTTTAATTTTTAATTTTATTAATTGTGTCTGAAATTTTCTTACATTCATTTTTTCGTACTTTTCACTTTTATAGAAATTAAAAGTATTAATACATGTATAATCATCATTATTCTGGACAGCCATTTAAAAAAAATCATAATTGAAGAACGAAAATAAAATA
This sequence comes from Trichonephila clavipes, assembly GCA_019973935.1. Taxonomy (NCBI): domain Eukaryota; kingdom Metazoa; phylum Arthropoda; class Arachnida; order Araneae; family Nephilidae; genus Trichonephila; species Trichonephila clavipes. The sequence goes on from BMAU01019618.1 coordinate 1,800,645, forward strand.
AACTTATTTGACCTAATACATACCATGTAAGTAATATATTAGTCTGAATTTTCTCTTTTGTGGAATTATTTATCATTTCACTTAGTCTTACTTCAAAATACATGTTCTTTTTACTGTGCAGAGCTTTACATTATGTATTTTGACTTATTTTATAGATTTGTTTAACCCGTTCGGGACCATGATCGCATATATGTGATCTCACTTCAGGGAACACAGTATCATATGTAAGATTACGTTTCATCCTTTCTGAAGCCTGTAATCACACCGGTGTGATCTAAATTTGGAGTGATTATAAACTATAAATTTCGGCATATTTTATTACAGTAATTTTATATGAATTTTTATATGGAGTTTGGCTTAGCAGGAAAATTCTTCCGGTCATGAAAGGATTAATCTAGTTTTTAATTAATCCTATAACAACCTATAGTCGCGCAATGGGCTAAACTCCTGGTGGTCACATGATAAATATAAACAAATTTATTCCATTGAATTCGAAACTGTTTTACTTCTTGTTCTACTTGTAAAATTTAAATAATTATATAATTGGATAATCGTTAAAATATTAAAATTATTTAAAAAGGTTTTCAACATGAAAAAAAATACTTTTATTATGCATATAATTTTAAATTAAGTTCATTATTATTGTTTACAAACATATATTTTTTAAAGAATCTATAAAAAGGTAAGGTTGGCTTTATACAAATACTAAAAACGGCAGATAGTGAAGAGCTTACCAGTCATGCGCATCGGAGGTACTCGTTCCGAATCTTTGGGGCTTTACAAGCTGCCCTCTATCAAATTTCCTTAGATCGACAGCCTTTCTCATCTCTCGCAAAAGTAAGTTCAGTAATGATAGCTTACCTTATCCAGCAGCAGTTAAATACCATTTTCACTTTATCACCTGCTGAGTTCGTCATCCAGGTGAATCCTTGAAAAATAAGGTGGTGTTCAAAATGTTTTAGCTGGACAGTGTAAATACAAACAAGTAATATATAAAAAAAATGAAGTCAATTTCTACTTAGGTCAACAAAGAAAAATTTTATTTTAGTTACTTTTTAATAAATAATTACAATTAATATAAATATGTATATACATATGACAGAATTACTAAACTAAGTGGCAAAATCGAAAGTGATTTTCCCTTTTCCTTTCTATACATGGCTTTGGACTGTTATTTTCTGTTTGTTTTACTATTTATTCCTTCAAAAATCACATTCTTAGATATTAGGTCATTGCAGGTAGGATTCGAACCCATGAACTTTGGATTAGAAATCCATCGCGCCATCCCATTGCGCTACAAGGACATAACGTTCGATTTTCCTTTTTATATATGATGTTGGACTATTATTTTTGTTTGTAATTATTTATTCATTAATTAAGTTTAACTAATGAATTAATATTTAAAAAAACCGCATTAATATCAAGTGTCATCCACTACAAGTTCAAAAAAATGTATTTGAACTTGAATATATGAACAGAAAATATTTTATTCACGATTAAAAATTTTACCAAGATGTATATATATATATCTTGTATGTATATATATATATATATATGGAGAGTGTGAACTAATAGTAGGAATTGAAAAAGACTCAGTGTTTAGAAATAAAATTATATTTTGTGTTAAATTAATTTAATGAAGGATTCTTTTAATAGGTATCTGAATAATTATGTAAATTAAATTATGCTGACACATATACATACTTGTATTAAAAAGATTATTTCACTAATAATTTTTTCTATTTTACCATCAACCTAAATAACTTCACTGAAGAACTTGCATATCTTTTACAAAAGGGGATTGTTCTTATTTTTTTTTACTGATACCAAAAAATCAAACGATTTAATTGTTACCCTTGAGAAACAGACTTCAATTATTGCAGATGATTTTTTTTCTTTGCTATATATGTTCGTGAAAGTTACAGACGATAATTATTCCTAGAATTTTAAAAATTGCTTAGTAATAGTTATAGATTTATAAGGTCTTTATATATTCGTTATAGTTAATTGTATTTTTCGCCAAAGTTTGGAATAAAATCAGTACCTTTTTGGAGTACGCCGAATGCCTCAGGAGATGAGTGTGCGGTTGTAATTGGATACTAATTTATTTTTGCTTGTTGAGACGGAGTCTGAATACATCTCTGTATTTTTTGAGTGAACTGTTTGATGATGGAATGTTTTTTTCTTTCTTTCCCTTTTTGAGTATAATTGTAGCTTTAATAGGGATTTTTTTTCTAGCTGAAAGACATTTTTCATAAACTATCAGTGACATTCATTCCAAACATTTAAAAAACTCGAATAGAGTCTGACAAGAGGGAAAATCTCTCTTTCTCGTAATTAAAAGTCTTTATCATGAAACATAATATTAAAAGCAAAAAATTCTAAAAAAAAAATTTTTTTTCGTACTTTTTTTTTTTGCTTTTTTTTAAAATAAATCACTATTGTTTTTTTATAACGTTAGAATTTTAAATTATGCTAATATTCATCCGTAAATTATGCTAATGTCTGTATTACATGGCTTCAATAACCGTTTAGTTGTTTACCGTTAGTATTTTCTTTCATTTTATTATTTGAAGATTATTTAAGTTTTTTAAGTATTAAATCGTTATTTTTATCGTTTTTTTAAAATAATCGGTTTTATAACTTAATTTATGAAATAATGCGTATTTTATTGAAGGTAGTATATTATTAAATATACTAGAAACGACAATAAATCTTATTTGGATGTTTGTAAATTAATTTTAATTATGTTATATTTATTAGTTATGGGTTTTACAATTAAATTCAATATTATGTTTTGGTTGGTAATTTATTAAAATATGAAATTCTACTACAGAAAAATTATTTTATTGATCGATTATATTATCATTTTGTTACTATTATTTTAAAAGAAAGCCTATTTAAAATATCCTCACCTCATCTTCCAATATTTTATTTTAAAATTTTAATTATATTTCGGGGCCAATACTTAGCATTTAAAAATAATTTTGGCTCTTAAATATCGTACTCCATCGAGACCAATTTGGTCATACAAAAGACGTCTTCAAATACGGCGATAAACACCCATTATTGGAAACCAATCTCGCGAACGTTCGAACATAGTAATTTTAATAATGCCAACATTTGGCGATGTTTTATGAATTTGCGATGTCTTTTGGTTTGGTGAAGTTAATTGATGTTGTAATACGGAAGAACCATGTCTTATTTATAATAAACTTGAAATTCAGTATATTTTCTTAAAAAATTTCCTCATGATATTGATTTAACCGAGTGGTCATAGTCGACAGCTTATGTCGCCATTTTTGCTATAGTATCCTGGTTTGAATTCTTGATACTATATAAGACTCCCTGTGAGATAATTCCTTTTAAATTTGCCTTATCATATGAACATGGTTCAGAATTACGAATCTGTCTTCATTGGCCTTATTGTGGCTTCGAAATGCAACGTCAATAAACAACCAATTTAGCAGGCAAGCAAGCACAATAATTCTGTCGAGGTTGAAAAAAGTCCTCGCGTTTCAGTGAGATGAAAACTTGGAGTGAGGTGCCAGCTCAGGTGTCCACCACTCTTGACCATGGTTCATAATTACAATTACACCTGACCGCAGTCGACTAATGGTTATGGTCACAAACTCGGGACCAGCGTGTCATGAGTTCGAGCCCTAATGCCACTGCTGAAGTCTCCCCATATAGAGGGACGATGCCCGTTAAATCCCCCCATTAGTGTAATGCGGTAGTTTCGAGAGAGGAATGACAGCTCAAGTATCGTCCTCATTATTTGACAAAGGTTCAAAACTACGAGGTTCGTCGCCAGTCATTGATTTATAGTGTGATGTTAATAAACACTAACTCAACCAAAGCCAGTAGCCCTCGTATGGGTGACCGTCAGTGGCGTAACGTAGAATACTAGGGCTCCCCCTGCAGAGTCAGGTTTTGGGGCCTGAGGCAAAAAACGTGCTTGGTGTCAATCAAGCTTTGAGACCCCTAAAGCAGCTGGGCCCCTCGAAATGCGGGAATTGCGGGTTATACGTCACGCCACTGGTGGCCGAGGTAACCTAGTGGTCAAGGTAACGGACTCGTGGCGGACGTATGATGAGTTCGAGCCTAGTATCGCTGAAAACCCCCCCATGTAGGGGCGGGCATTGCACAGGAAATCTCTCAATACTCAAATGCCCTCCCGTTGGTGTGGTGTAGAATTTGGGAAAAGAGGGTGCCAACTCAGGTGTCATCTTCGTCACTTGACCATGATTTAAAATTGCGAAGTCCGTCGCCAAAAGCCTTTGAGTAACTGACTACGTTAATATTTACTCATTCACCTTTCATATTAGTTCAGAATATGTTGTTATTGTTGTTGTTATTTATGCCACCTGATAGACAGTAACATCTGATTACGACCCACGATATTTATCGCGGCAAGGGGCTAGATTCTCCTTGATTCTCCTTGACCCAGACACAGCAGTCAGCGTCACTAACCACTATACCGAATGGGCGGCGGTTCAGAATATGAAATATACAATCAATCAACTTCTGAAATCTGGAACTTCCGCATGAATAATTGATCTAAAATTAAATAAAATTGTTCATGCTCGATAAAATACATACCACTTTAACACTACTAATAAAGCTCCGTAAACCGTTTCTCAAACCATCTCTTATGAACCTTATCCGTAACTTGTAACAATTTGAAAAATGATGCATTGCGTTGAAACATGCATTGACAATTCCCATTTAAAAACTCCTATTCGTGATATTGGCGAGAGCTTTCAATTGCAGATGCCACCAAACAACGACCATGGGATCGCGTCATTAGCATGTCATTGATTTCGGATGAATGCTATGTGTGTGTGTAATCTTTTCTAATGATAATCGCGACGTCCGGCATACAAATGCTGGAAAAATTTCATTACCGGAAGCAATGCGTTGTTTCTATGTTCAGTCAAGTTGTTAGCAAGCTATATCAGAGTTTAATTTTTGATGCGGGGTGAATAAATTATGTGTAACAGGCTAGAGAGAGGAGGGAAATGTCATCCACTTCCGGTGATGAAGAACATTATCTTCCTTAAATGCTTAAAAATATATAGCTTGGTTGAATGGATCGCTGATTTTTTTTCTAAAACGTATTCGATGAGAAATTGTCATTCCCGAATTTAGAGCCTTTAGATACTTTTCACTAAAAGTTTCCTTGCATTTAAAAGTTTTTAAGGCTACACAACTATAACAAGCGATAAAAATGTCAATTTTCCCCTGTTTCTGTTGCCTATCTGGTTGGGAAAATTGGCACCAAATTCTGGGTCTGATATCCGATTAATTTTAATGATGTTTGAAGCTTTCTGATAGTAGTCAATAGTCTGATAAAATCCAGGCCTTTACAAACTTTAAATAAGTTTTTACACTGACTGTATAGTTTTTTTTCTTATAATATTTTCAGTTGTCAGACTGTGTGTGTGTGTTCAAGATAGAACCTTGAAATTTTTGGTAGATACTTACATATAAGTGTACTATAAAAGCTTGAAGGGTTTTAAATATTGCAGTTCCAGTTGTGTCAGAATTAATAACTTTAGTGTTTTGATTTTTTTTCTTTAGTTAGGAAAATTAAAATTTAAAAGTTCGATTTCCAACTTTGTTCTAATTTTTGGTTTCAATAATTTAAAAATAATTAATATTTTTTAATAAATTTTAAATATTTTTAAAATATATAAAAAATTAAAAATTTTATAAACGTTTAAAAAATTTTAAACTTTAATTCTTTTTTTAAAAATTTAGGACTTGAGCCAAAATATCTTTATTTAGAATCAATTTGATTACATAATATGGAAAAAAATATCTCTCATTACTTTTTAATATTACTATTTCCAAAAATTGTTTCGAAAAAAAATAGTGTGTACCCACCTTTAAGTTGAATTCAGTGGTAGGGTTAAAATAATTCAACAAACGGAGTTTACAATGCTTAAATATTAAACCATTTAATTTTTTGTAGAAAATTAAAACTGAAAATATTTGATTATTTCATTATATAAAATTTTAAATATTTAATTCTATGCAAATTCTGAACAAAAGACTGAAAATTAAAACTAAATTATATGATGGGAAAAGTTTTGAAATTTGAATATTAAAATGTGCTAAGTGATATAACTGCATTTAAAGAAAATTTTTAAAGATGTTCACAATATTAGGTATTGATTAGCGTATTCACTTTCGTAGATCATTGGCGATGGAACTCCCGTTCATTTCGGGGGAGGATTTCATCCATTTTGAATTTCAGCAGTCATCGATTATGAAATAGCTACACAGAAACTCAAATTTTGTTATTCTCTTTTCACCGTCTATTCACCATCATTATATAGTCATTTTTTTTCTCTCTTTCATCTTTCCCAAAGAATCCATCTATCAGCCATTTTAAATTCGTGTACATAATTTTCATCTTATGAAAAATTCTTAATTATCATTTATAACCTTTTAAATCGCCAAGTTGATGATATTGTACCCAAAGTGGTGACTTTTGGGGTAAGAAAATTGAAACAAGCTTTTTTAAAAATTGCTTTTAAGAGGGAAAATAATTAAATTTCTTCTTTGAATAAAAACTTTTTTCCCTATTGCTTATGAAAGAATTTTTGTATGTTTATTTTATTTATTTGTGTTCCGCTGGCTCTTATACCTTTACAAAAATTTAAGAGAGTTTTACGTATTTTGGTACTTTTCAGTTAACCGGGAACAGGCGATAAATCGCCATTATTGCTCATCAATCCAAATCAAAATATCGTCGACTGGAACCATTTCCTGCCATTCTCCCAACGGTTTTTAGTTGTAATTCATTAAAATTAATAAAAATAGAATAGTAAGTAGCTTTTATCTGCACATTTTATGTAACCTTGCGGAAAGTGTGTATTTCATAACATTTTTGTCTGACACAAACCGATAATACCTTTATTTATTTATTTTTTTTAATTTTCCGTATGCATTTTTTTGCTGCCAAATAAGTACAATATTCTGTACATAGTAAAGAAACTAATAATTCCTCAGAATTAGTTGTTCACTCATAAACTGAAGTTGAATGACTTGGGAAAATAAGAACTTTAAGGTTCCTTGATCATATAAAAAACGCAGATCTTTTCCCCCTTCTTCGTGGAATTTGAAAAAGAAGAGTAAAATATGAATTATATTCAATTCCTACCATTAGTTAACTCTCTCCCTATATTTATTTATATATCTTGTTCAAATTTTAAATCGTTAATAAAGTATTTTTTATTCATCCAATGAAGTCCAAATACTCTTTTTTTCAAACTTGTAGTGGATGACACTTGATATTGATACAGTTTTTTTCGAATATTAATTCATTAATTAAATTTTATTTTTTAATTTTAAATGTAGTCTGCGTTATTTTTGATGAAGTTAGATTTATCTGCAACAGATGGCGCCAATAGGTTTTTCTAACGAAGTAAGAATTGACTTTAATTTTTTTATATTGTTTTAATTGCAAATAGGAAAGACTTAAAAACCCCTAGGGGAGGTTCCGTAACCTCGGACATTCTTTACTTTCTGTATCCGTGTAAATCTGAATTACGTTCAGATTGCTAATCCCAAATTGAATTCTTCAAATTCTATCCCACTACTTGAGGTCTTTATTTCAGTTAAATTCTAACGGGGAGTAATCCTCATTATACTACACGAGTATTGTTGTCGTACTCAAATCTTGGACATACGGTCCATTAAATTTCATTCTATAAGGCTAAAACGTTCCAAAATCTGAGCCCGAACGAGATTAATATTTATGTAATTAACCCTTTATCTACCGATGGTACTTATAAGTACCACTCACTTTAAAATTACATAGAATAACCATTATTACGAATACTCTGACGATACTTAGCAGGTTTATTCTTTGAAATCCTCTCTTCCAAGATATGTAGCAACACGGGTTCTATGATGAGCACTTTAGGGGTGAAGACGATTAGTTTTATAGCAGAAATTGCGTTTTCAGCGGATTGCCAAGGTTTTTATTTTTGTTCCGAAAAAATAGTCAATGTCAAAAGGTAAGTGTCTTACTTTTTTTGTATGTTAAGGAAGACCTTAGAAAAAGATTTGACTATTTATTTTAAGTAAACAGTGTAACTGATTTTGCAGTTGAATACCTTTAATTAATTAATTAGCTCTAACGGATTAAATTTCCGAAATTTAAGTATTTTATCTATGTATGTCCCTTAATTTTCAATGTAGTGATTCGAAAAAAAATATCGCATGAAAAAAACTGCAGTAAATCACAATGCGGTAGATAAAGGGTTAAGTAAATTAAGTGGTCCACTTTGTTGTCTTGGATCTTTCTTGGATGATTTCCAGAAGTGATTTAATTCTCAAGTGCAAAGTAATTAACAACCAGGAAATAAAAACACATAATGAGAACTGAAGACGGAGCATTTGATTTGAGTCCTGTTCAGGAGTTTGTCGAAATATTTAAAAACAAGCACTCGATTGTGAAGTAATTAAAAAACCATCATTCATTTTATCTCATCAATCATCTTTTTCCCTTTCATCAGTTTTCCACCTGATGAATTTATGTAGCTCAAATTTCTTAAATTTACTCAGTTTAGAGTTATTCGATATCCCTCCTACATTAAAGAGTTCCACAGTTTTTCTATAAAAAAAATTGTATTTACAGAATTTCTTTTTAAAAGAATATCAACATCTAAAATTTATTATTTATTCTTTCAGTATATTTACCCAAAAGAAAAGTTTTCTAAAGGAAAGGCTCATGTCAATCATTTTCAAAAACTACTGCTTTAAGTAGTGACTATATCATTACAATGTCTGCTAGTGTGTTATTTTTAATTCACACACACGTGAAATTTCAATGTCACAATTCCTGCCATATTACGACGAATTAATTTTTCTTCCAATACGTTTTCTACTGTATTTTTTGCTTACGTTTACAGTTCAAATTATTTATGTCGTTCAAAACTTATACTCTCATATATAAGACGTATTTTAAAGATTTTATTTAGAATAATTCTTAATGCAGTACGCATTCTCTATCTCTCTCTCTCTCTCCATCTCTAATACCCGCGATAGCCTAATGGTTATGGTCACGAACTCATGACCGGTGTGATACAAGTTCAAGCCCTACTGCCACTGAAGAGCCACCGTATAGAGGGGCTGATGTCTCTATCTCATTTGGGACTTTGAAGAAGGGGTGCCGACTCAGGTGTCATTTTCGTCACTTGACTCACCACATTATCTCTTTGTGTGTGTGTGTTACGTCAGGGATCTTCTCAAACTGTGGGGCGCGAGCATATCAAAAAGTCTAAAACAATAAATTATTTTTAAAAAAAATTGTGAATTTACTGAATGAGTGAGTGAGTGAATGAATGTGAGATTTTATGGTGCATGAGCCAAATCTGCCTATGCTGCGCCAAACATTTGTGAAAATCTGTGATCTAGACGGGAAAAGAAAGAAAGGATAAAATGAATGAAAGAAGGAGGGTCGAAAATAGAGAAGGATCACTAGGGTACCTCAGGTTCGTGAAACCCGTGTTTACCAAAGATAGTAAACCCCTTGGGAAAAGGAAATGATCACTAGAGTACCTCGGGATTGTGACACCCGTACTCACCTAAAGAAGGTTAGCCCCTGAGGGGGTGAATTTACTGAAAAGTAAACAAACAAAATACATTCTGACATAATAAAAAATAAAATATACATTTACACTGATATTATACACTTATAAATGTATAATTACTGCGCAATGTATTTCATAATTCATTTAACAATATTATGTTAAGAACAAGTTTAATAATAAACAATGACTCTCTCTATATATAAGCTTTTCATATATAATATTAACTACAAAATTTAATACTTATCTCGATAATTTGTATGATTTATAATTAAAGTCGCGTTGTAACTTTAGCGTCAAAGTATATTAGTATTGAATTCACAACATTATTATTTTATGGAGGGGAAGAGGCGATGAAAATTATGATTGAAAATTGGATCGCAAATGTTTAAAGTTTGAGAAGCACTGTGTTACGGGAACAAATTATGATGTACGAAAATGCATCCACAAAGCTTAGTATGAATAAAAATGTTAGTTTGTCTCTCAATTTATTTCAAATATATGGAATTTTCAAGATGTTCTAAAATAGGACGATTGGATTCGGTGGATGAAACTAAAGGGTGCTTGTTTAGAGGTATAGAACTTTAAATTGCAATAAAACAACGATGTATTATTCGATTGACATGAATTTTTTTTATTCGAAAGATAATCTTGTGGCATTACATTTTAAATATGATTTCTGGCATAGGACTGCCACGGCTGGCTCGGATGTAGTCCAATCTGGACGTCCAATTTTCGATGACTTTTTCCAACATTTGTGGCCATCTATCGGCAATAACACGGCGAATGTTGTCTTCCAAATGGTCAAGCGTTTGTGGCTTATCCGAATAGACCAAATGCCTTTACATAGCCCCACAGAAAATAGTCTAGCGGTATTAAATCACAAGATCTTGGAGGCCAATTCACTGGTCCAAAACGTGAAATTAGGCGGTCACCAAACGTGTCTTTCAATAAATCGATTGTGGCACAAGCTGTGTGACATGTTGCGCCGTCTTGTTGGAACCACAGCTCCTGGACATCCTGATTGTTCAATTCAGGAATGAAAAAGTTAGTAATCATGGCTCTATACCGATCACCATTGACTGTAACGTTGTGGCGTTCATCGTTTTTGAAGAAGGATTCCACCAGCCCATAAAGCGCACCAAACAGTCAGTTTTTCTGGATGTAACGGTGTTTCGACATACACTTGTGGATTAGCTTCACTCCAAATGCGGCAGTTTTGTTTGTTGACGTAGCCATTCAACCAGAAGTGCGCTTCATCGCTACACAAAATTCGCTTATGAAAATCGGGAACAACGGCAATCTCGTTTGGGGCCCATTCGACGAATCTACGCCTTGCTTGATGATCGTTTTGATGAATTGCCAAACCAAACGGAGAATAAATCACTTGACAGTTGTTAAATCGGTCGCCATCTTGGAAAGTAATGCCAACTTAAACTTCTATACCTGAAAAAAAAACACTCTTTATATTGCATTGATTGACTGATTACTGACTTAGAACTTTGAAGTGATATGAGGCTTTTCACGATAGGCCTCGTAATTTTGAGTCTCAGTCAAGCGATGAGGATGATACCTGAGTTAGCACCCAGAATTTCTACACCACGCTAGCATGAGGACTTTGAGCCCTGGCAGCTTTAACGCGAATCAGCTCCAGTGAACAGCAGGTCCTTAGAGCATCAGGACCAGAAAGCGCCGGCCTATATGTTTGTGATTATAATGCACAATATTGTAACAATTCACTGCAAAACTTTGACGACGGAATTAAGGTTGCAGTTAAGTTTTCTCACATTAAGTGGGTTGGGTAGTTAAAAAAATCAAGGATAGTTTGAGGCCTTGGAGAGAACAAGACCAAAATTATTGATTATTAAATGGCACTCTGAGCCCCCCATTATCTGAAGGCCCTCAAAAACAACCTAAATTTAATTTTTTCAACTCCTACAATTAGTCCACACTCTCCCTATATATATTTACTTAAATATATATCTTGTTCAAATTTTCAATCGTATATAAAATACTTTTTATTCATCCACTCAAGTTCAAATATATTTTTTAAACTTACAGTGGATGACATTTGACGTTAATACAGTTTTTCCAATATTAATTCATTAATTAAATTAAAAATGACTAAATGGTAACAAAAATAATAATCCAACACCATATGTAAAAAGGAAAATTGCTCGTTGCGTCTCTGTAGCGCAATGGATAGCGCGTTAGACTTCTATTCCAAAGTTCATGGGTTCGAATCCCACCTGGGATGGCCTAATTTCTGAGAATATGATTGCTTTTTACCATAATATTTTATTAGAATAATTCAATTTAATGAATGAATAAATAGTAACAAAAACAAACAAAATATAGCTATATAGAAAGGAAAATGGAAAAAATTGTAAGGATAATCGCTTTCTATTTTTCCACTTTATAGTAGGATTCTGTCATATGTATATACATATTTATATTAATTTTAATTATTTAATAAAAGTAACTAAAATTAAATTTTTCTTTGTTGGTCTAAGTAGGAATTGACTTAATTTTTTTTATTTTGATTTTTTTTCGTTTCATTAAAAATTGGTAACTGTAAAAATTATGATAATTAAATAAAATACTATATAGTCTACTGAAATATGGTTTGCATTTATTTTTATTTTTCGTGTTCATCTTTTTTTAAAAAACCCAATGTTTTCTTTCATGCTCAGGGCTATAATCGCTCTTAATCTACAACTGGGAATGTATATAAATACTTACGCATTCTCTGTATTTACATAAACTCGGATACATTATCTTTGAAATAACTATTCCGTGTATCTCATAATAGAACTGGTTTTGGCATAAATTATATAATTATCAGATAGGATACGAAAAAGAACCTAAACTCAAAACGAGATTTTTAAAATTTCTGTACTCGATTTTAGAAAAAAAACCAGTCTTCAGCTTTAAATGACCTTAGTTAAAAAAAATGAAGAACCAGAAAGAATGTAAACCTTGTTTCAGGACAGAAAATGATGTTAAAAGTATTGCACGTGATAAAATTTATTTAAGAATATTTTTTTTCGTCTAAGAAATTAGTCTTTGAGTGACAGTTCTATTTTTCCATTAGATCCCATTCATTAAACTCTTAATTTGATCTTGCTTATTTTAATTATTTTTTTATTCGATTTTACTCCTTATAATTTTTTTAGAAAATGAGTGTAGCAAAAAAAAAAACAAAGGAGAAACATTGCTGTCCGTAAGTTATTCATCAGAAATATTTTGGGACAGTTGCCAAGAGAGAGGGTGTCAAGAAAAGCGTCGTTATTTCCAGAAATAAATTAGAATTCAACTATTATCATTACGATCTCCAAGTCATTTTCTCTGGAAAAATGGGTTGGTGTATCGTATATTTTTGTCATTATAAGTCCATTTTTTGAAAATATTTTTAGCGCTTTCTTGCGAAATTATGTTTTCAGGTCATTATCACCAAAGTTTTTTATTTTCATACTTTTTAAGATGATATGCGAGTGAAAATATAGTTTTTTTTTAATTTTACTTATTTTGAATAGTATTCCATAATGTATTTTATATGAAATGTGAATTCTGTTAAATATTATCTATTGAATAATGTGACCGATTGGAATGGTTGGGAAAATTCATTTTTACTTAAACTAAAAACTTTAATTATTCTCACATTAAAATATGGTGATTAAATATGCATATAGCGAACTTCATAAATTTCTATATTATTATTACGTCAAAAAGTATTTTAACACTTTTTATAAAACCTCAAAAAGGGAATTATTTCACATAAAATGGAAACACTGCTTAAACCCTTTTTTTTTTTTTTTTTTCAAAGCTTATTTGCAAAAAAAAAATGGTTCAATGTGTCTTGACATTTTATGAAAAAAAAATTCTTGAAGTAATTTATGTTCAGCATCAAAAATTATAAATATTTATATATATAGTAGTCGTAAAATTCTAGAACTTCATCGATATAAAAAAAAAGACTTATTTGGTAGTATTTCACTTCAGTTCTAAAAATAAAGAACTTAAAACTACATTAATTTAAACCATTTCGTTGCAGTGTAAGATGAGAAGTTATTTATTAAACGAAAGAATTGGATAAATGAAAAAAGTACAAAATATAGATGTTTTAAAAATATATAAAATTTGGATAGTTGTACACAAAAAAAAAAGGCAACATACAAACCAATATTAAAATTCTTATTACAGGAAATAAATTCTTCAAAAACACACAAGCATTAAATTTCAAAATAAAGAATTGTATTCAAAATCGTTAATATCGAATTAGTATTTATTTTTCGACTCATTCATCAAAAAGTAAACTTAAAATAAAATGAATTAATAAGGTTGTAATATGAATTAGCTAAATTCATGACAATCGCATAAAAAAAGGCAAAAACATGTTCTACATTGAATTCAAAACTGACAATAAACTAACTTGTACTTTCTATTCTATTCGTAAAACTTAGATTAAATTTTAAATTTCATAATTTATTAAAGATACTCAACTGTTATAAAAAAAAAAAAACTTCAAGAAATTTTTTTTTAATTTTTAAAAAAATATTTTTTATATATGTATTTCTAAATAAAGTGACACACAAATATTACTTTTTTTAAAAAAAAATTCTGTAAAAAACGTAATTTGGCAACAAAGACGTGTATGATCTGATAAGCTGAAAATAGATGATTGCATTTATAGTGACTATGACGTCACATGAGTTTTTGTACTGATTAGCTAGAAACACGTGGTTGCCGCTAACATGTGACAAATGACGTCATATGAATTTAGTCCAGTAAAATAAATCTCAAAGCTTACTTTTTTACCTAATATGCTAAATTCACGACGGTCACGTGATAAATGCCATCACGTGTTCTCCATTAAATTCAAAACTCACATTAGACTTGAACTTGTTATTCTACTTCTAAAATTTAGATAAAGTTTTAAATCTCATAATTGGGTAAAGATGTTCAAAGATTAATATTTTTCAAAAAGTTTTTCAAAGTTAATTTTTTTTTTACTATACGTACATTTTTAAAACAAGAGCATTTTCTTTTCCTCTGTGTGATACTATTATTGACTGGTTCGTTCTCTTGAAAAGGAAGTTTCTGCAAACATTTAAAGTCTGCAACAGCGAAGCGCATGGATTCATTGGCTTTAAGCACGGGATTTCAGTTATCACGTAATTATGACGTCACATGAATTTATGAACTGAGGGGCTGGAAACACGTGTTTGCCGTTATTTAATGACTTAGACGTCGAATTTCTTAGCCTATTATAATTATTAACATCATTATTGATGTTCCCCAATTTCTATTTTTTTTAAAAAACTTCAAAAATATTTCATCTTAAAATTTTAAATCCTTCACAATTTTCAATTCATAATAGTGGGTTTTAAAAAATATTTAATAATTTGTTTTTTATGCACGAACAATTTGCGAAGTGAAAAAGTTTGAAAAATTATATTATTCTACGTGAGATCTTGCCCAAAAGTAGGTGTTCGGATGATTTGTATTGTTATTGTTTCTTATCTAATGTGTTATATTATTTAATGTATCTAATATGTTGTCATGACGACCGCGTATTCAATAATCAGCTGAGTGCTATTTATTAGATATTTTTACTATCATAGTTTATGCTATTTGTTTGAATATCTCGAATATAGATCTTTTTTTATATTCCAAATATCCCATTAAACTAAGTTTTCTCAATCGCAATACTACTAATTTTCTGTTCGTTTCTAGAAAAAATTATTTGGGTCGTATTTTTTTTCCATTTTTATTTCCATTCTAATTATAATTTATTATAATGTATTTAAAATTGGATTATTTAAATATTTCATTTTCAATTAATTTCACTGTGGTCTCGTGTATGACAGAGGAGTAACTGTGGTATAAGTCAAGCTTAATGTCTATCCACGTCAATGTTATTTCCTTGTTTTGTTCTAGTTCTTGAAACTGTCATTCGTAAAAGTGTTACTTGTAGAGAAACAAGTAATTTATGCGATAATTTCCAAAAAAAGACGTCTTATTATCAGCCGACATGTAATTGTCTGACAGGAGTAAATTTACTGCAAGTATAAATAAATTATTAAACTGTATCAGTTACAGAAAATTTTTCAATAAATGACCTGTATTATTTTATTTGTTTATTTCTATTTTATTATTTTTTACATACATTGTTCATAAAAATATTTTTAATTGATAAACGGGATGAAGCATACTGAGGGAAACAGCGTATGGAATTAGTTTTATCCTTCAGCCTTGTATATAATACTTTTCACAGATATCCATTAACTCGTAAAATATCAATTAACTTATACCACATCTTTTAAAGATATAATAGATATACACTGCTCTCAAAAGTGAAATTGCAACACCAGAAATAATTCTCCTAGCATCATACAAATTTCAAGGGAGATCGTGGTGAGGGGGATATGAAAATCATTAAAAAAGAAGACAAAATCATTAGAAACTCATTTATTCAGTGCATAACATGCGCCCACCTCGAGCAGCTATACAGGCCTCAATGCGGCGAGGCTTTCTATCAATTATTTCATTGATGTATGCTAGAAGTAACCGTTGCCAAGCCACATCCACTGATGTGCGCAGATCTCTTGTTCCTGGAGAATTGCGCTAGTGGCCTTCGACTCATGTCACGTTCAATGAGATCCCACAGGTGTTCAATTAGATTCACATCTGTAGAGTCTGCCAGTAAGGAAGAGGCGTCAAATCCAGTCAGGTTGTTAAGAGTTCGCTGTGAGTCATTTTGCCTCGCATTGTCTTGCTGGAATACGGTGTTGGGTGCACCCTGTAACAGGAATAACAGGCTCCACAACTTGTATGACGTAGCGTTCTGCGGTCAAATAACCGTTAATGTGTACCAGAGGTGCCCGATGATCAAATATTATGCCACCCCAAATCATAATGCCAAGTATAGGATCGGTTTGATGCTCGGCGAAATGGGTTTGTTAGTAGCGTTCTCTGGATCGATGTCATACCCGTCAACGACCGTCAGTCCTCCACAAACAGAAACGATATCCATCCGTGAACAATACCCGATTACTTTCGATGATCCAGGTACGATGACACCACGCTAGGCGTCTAGACCTGTATTGAGTGGTAACGGTATCTCTGTTGCTGATACACGCGCACGCGCGTGAACAATACCCGATGGACTTTCGATTATCCAGGTACGATTACGATTACCCCACGC
Organism: Trichonephila clavipes; assembly: GCA_019973935.1. NCBI lineage: Eukaryota > Metazoa > Arthropoda > Arachnida > Araneae > Nephilidae > Trichonephila > Trichonephila clavipes. The sequence goes on from BMAU01019618.1 coordinate 1,817,457, forward strand.
TAGGCATCTAGACCTGTGTTGAGTGGTAACGGTATCCTTGTTGCTGGTACCCGCGCACGCGTATAACTGTACTCCATGCAATCTGCTGCGTTTGGTTTGGGTGGGCACAGATCCACATGCTCCTGGACAACCGGCTTCGAATACCACGTGCCGTGGAAAAAGGGTATCAAACATTAAACTGGCGAATACGTAGGTTTATGCGCTCTGACGTGCACCTGTGAACGTCAGGAAGTTCTACGTAGGCCTCGTTGAATGTTGGATGGGCTCACAACGCGAGTTGCTGTTGTGCGCTGCGTTCAAGGAGTTCGATAATACGGTCAAGTTACCCGTTCGTTGATTTATGGTATTGAGCTCGCTGATGCCTCAAAGGCATTTCCTACGCTTTGTCAAAAGTCGCACACAAATGCAACGCAAAACCTTAGATGATGTTTATGAGAAAGAAACGTTGCTGGTCTTTATAGCCCAAATATAAGAACCCGTAATCAGATACGTGCGCAAATTTAATCATTTGCATATCCACCTCACCACTTTCTCTCCTGAAATTTGTATGACGCTACGTGCATTATTTCTTGGTGTTGCAATTTCTCTTTTGAGGATGCTCTTCAAAGCATATCGACTGTAGTCATTAAACTTTATGTTTCATTTTTTGGATATAAATTTTATTATCAGAATGCTTATTGATACTTATTCGTTAAGGCATTCTTGTCAATACGAAAATATCAACAATCTTGGTGATTGTTAAAACCGCCCTGGTGAAATCTTTCTGCATACGTGGTTCAAATTTTGATTACACGTTCTGTGTGTGTTGCATATTTATTTTATAAAAGTAAAAATAATAAACTGAATAGTTTTTTATTCATTAACTGAAATTTATGAATACGATATTTATACGTTCTGGAACATTCCATATATTTTAGAATATTGCATTTATAACATTCTGAAAGGCATTATTATAAATGTGCTGGTTTATATAAATTCACATGAGCATGGTCGAAAACAACTTCGAGCGTTAAAATAACATATCACTGGACCAATTAAGTCAGTAAGAAATGATTTTGCATTAAAATTACATTAGAATAAAGTTTCCTTAAAATTGACTTAATTATCCCGAGATCTATCCTAAAAAAGGTTAATTTTCTGTTTATTATTCTTCAAAACAGCTCATTTTTTTTCTTACAGAAAATGGTAAAATAATAATATATCTCATATAAGTAAACATCATAACAAGCAATGAACAAAAAAAGAGGGAAGGACTAATTTAAATCAGAATAGATATCAGAATTTTTTATATTATTAATATTTCTTGAATTTTTCAAAGAAATAAAACTAATTGTTATCCATAAAGCAATAAGAAATATTTTTTTAAAAAATACCTGAAAAAAAATACTAAAATACTCTTTAAACCATAATTGTTTTTATTTCATCATCATCATATCCGGCAAGACAGCCAGCCCCTCGTGGACCAGCATCTTCCTTTGAAGTTTCCTCCTCAGTGACCTCTCATTCACCTTCGTTATTCACGTTTTCTCATTTATAATCCTAAAGTCTGATTTCACTGAGTCTGTTCATCTCCATCTTGGTCTTCCAAGCTTTCCGAATCCGAACTTTGAACTACAGTATCTTTTTGACAACATTATCATCTGACATTCGAATTATATGGGCCATTCAATTCATCCTATTTATTTTTATGTGTTTAAGGATGTCAGGCTATTCTTCTCAAGCTATTGTTTTCGTTTACACCTCCAAGTATACTTCGTAGTATTTTTCTCTCAAAGGATGCTATTCGATTTTCTTCCAGTTTTGCAACTGTCCAAGTCTCAGATGCGTATGTCAAAACTGGTCTAAGAGAATTAAAAATGTTGTGTTTTTTAAATAAATTTAGATTTTTAAAAACCTCTTTAGTCCATAAAAAGCCTTATTTGCCAGATTATAATCGATTCTGGATTTCATGAGATATTCTGTTATCAGAGGTAATAATTAATCCTAAGAAGGTAAAACTTTTAACTGTTTCGAATTTGTAAGAACCTAATTCAATAAGAGTGAATTGTCTTTATTTAAAAATCATAAATATAAATTTTTAAAGAAAAAAATTTATAATATTATCTGCCAAATGATTGCATTATTAAGGTATCCGACTATATTCGGAACCATGATTCTAAACAAGCGCGTAAATGGATAATTTTCATGATATTTAGTGCCACTTAGATTAGAATACATGTATAAAATTGTTTTAAGGACATTTTGAGAAAAAAATTATTTAAATAGAATATTCCAGCAAAAATAACTTAGAACAACCTTTTTCAAAATGTTCTCCTTTTGTGAAAAATGCTTCTATTATAATAATATTTTGCCTGTATATAGCTCAGACGTCTGTACAGGGGCTCAACTAGAAGTTTTGAAAAATGCACATTATTTTCAGAGTTACAACCAATTGAAATAATTATCGGCGTTTTTTTCTTAAAATTTCTCCCTTCTGTTGTCGTAAAACATGGATAAACCCACTTCTAAGTTGTGAAGGTCTCCTTGGACCTCACTTTGAGAACGAGAATAAATAGAGGAGTCATGTAAGAACCAGTAGCCATTTTTATAAACAACTTTCTTTATTTGTTTATCTTATCCAAATAGAATCAAAGACTAATTGACAAGTTTTTCTAACTAGTATTATGAGGTTATAAAGATAATATCCTTTAAATTAACTTAATGATCAAATTAATTAACAATTAAATAACGATCACGCAAAGATTACCACGATAAGAGATCCCAGAATTATATTTAATAATGTTCTTATTGAACATTTAACTTTAATCTCACTCCTAAAACTTTAATGAGACTTTAAACACAAATCAATAGTTACCACTCGGAATCTCAATTCTTGAGATTAAATATCTCTAACAAGAAATCTTCAATTTAAATCCACGATAACTTTCTGCTTCAATCTCTATCTCCTACTGCTCCAACTATACTATTTCGTTTGACTTAAATACTTAATCTAATCTGCATATAACAAGGAATCCTGTCCGCTTTTTGGAGTTGATTGGAAATAGGTAGGGAATTAAATTTCCCTAAAAAGGTCGACTCAGAAGGTTAGTGATAAAGTTCCGTATAGATTCGTCACAAAGTTATATATTTCAAAAATTCTAGTTGAGCCTCTGTACAGAGGTCTGAGATATATACAGGCAAAATATTATTATAATAGAACATTTTTCACACAAGAAGAATATTTTGAAAATTGACCATTCTATGTTCATTTTATGTCAAAATATTGTACTTAAATAATTTTTTATTGTTAATAAAAACTTTCTATTAATTTCTATTCTGTTAATAAATATTTCTTAAATAATTTTCTGTTCTTAAAACAATTTTATATACATTTTCTAATCTATGTGAGACTAAATGTCATAAATATCATCCATTTATACGCTTTTACAAAATCACGGTTCCGAACATAGTCGGATACCTTAAACGATAATGGAATATGGAAGCTGTGATTTTGTTCGAGATCAAGTCTACCAGATTATCACCATCAGCATGTGACTTACATGAAGGTTGTTACAATGCGTAATACCCACATATTCTCTGACTAGAAAATTACTTGGCTTAAACCTTTGCTTTCTCGTTGGAGCATACTATTTTTGAGATTATTCCAATTTTCGGCACGCACAGAGGCTAGACGGGTGCAATTTTTCTTACTTTCCTCTTTCGAAGTTTCCTAAACCCATTTATAGGTTTCTACAGATAGTATCTTGTTCTTCGCACGTTCTGGAATTTTCCCGTTTCGCAACAGCTGCAGGCAAGATCTGAAACTATTCGAAAATAGAGAACAGTTATAACTTGTCTCGTTGGAGAACACGAAAAAGTATTGTAGTAAAAGATAGGAGTTAACAATTATATATTTTTCTGGAAATGGAATTAAAATCTTAATTGAAAAAATTTAAGTGATCCTTTAATATTTAAAATTTATTTGTGTTAATTATGTTTCCAAGATTTAATTTTAAAAAAATTTATGGAGAAAGAACTAAAGACGGGTTTTTTAATATTCCGCAGATTTTCTTTTTTATTTCAAGTTTTTGTTTTGTACTTGTATTAAATATGAAGAAAATTATTGCAAAAAAAATCAAATTTCAGAAGGAACGATCGGGCTAACTATAAAAAGATTAAAAAATTTAATAAACTAAAAAATATACAGGAAATTTTTATTCAGAGTTAAGAAACGAATTAGAAATATACATATTCTTTTATGCTTTAAGGCTGTTTTCGGTTAATGTTAAAGCATAGGACCCGAATTCGGAATATTTTTTCAGATATAAATTTACTCAAACATTTATATTATATTCTGGCTTCACTATCCTGTCGAGAATCACTTATTTTATCATACTATTCATTTTTATCCGAGTTGATACATTTTTTTCTTTTATAAAATGTGTTTCGCATCTTTTCTCCTATACCGTAATACTAAATGAGATATCCCTTTACATGTTAAAAGGGAAAAACTAATTATTTATGAAATATTTTGAAATTTTAAAAACGCTATATTATAAACAAATGCATGAGTTACAATATCAAATTTTTATAAAAATTGAAGCGTTTTTTCTGTCCGAAAATGTGCTCCGCGTTAAGTTCACGCTCTTGTGTATATGGCGAAAACAGCCTTAAATCAGTTGTTATAATCACGTCAGATTACATTACATATCATTTCAATAATTTTAATATTGGATTAAAATTCGATCGCAGTTAAGGGGTCTCTGGGTTTAAATTTCTCTAGAGGTCTGAAAATATAAACGATTTTCCAACGCGTATAATTCTTATAAATTTAAATTAAATAATTCGAATCTTTTACGTATTATTTAAAATAGAATGGGGCTTCAGAAAAGTATAAAATGTTTAAAATATAATAATAATTTTAAAATTCATAAGCATATGAAAATTCTATAATAAATATTAAGTATTTTTTGCTTTGCGCACGCTATTTTCTAAAATATTAGCCTCTGATGTATAAAACTTTATAGAATTATACAATGCATCATACTCTTTAAACCCTACCTAATTTTAGTATTATATATCTTTTATATTTCAAAATATTTGTAAAATATTGCAATTTTTTAAATAATTTTTAAAAATACATATTTTTTATTTATTAAAATATGTAATTTATTATTCTATTTATTTAAAAGTAGCTACAAATTATTAAGAATACATTTGTCTCTATAAATCAATTTATAGCTTAGTAATTAGAAAATAGCATGCGCGACGTAAAACTTAATAAATATTTCTTATAGAAAAGTTTCTTATTTTCATATGCTTATAAATTTTGAAATTATGATTGTATTTTAAACATTTTATACTTTTCTGAAGCCCCATTCCTTTATAAGTAAAGTGTAAAAGATTCAAATTATTTAACTTAAATTTAAAGAAATTATACCTGTTTGAAAATTGTTTATATTTTAAGACCTCCAGAGAAATTTAACACCCGTGACCCCTTAAATGTGTGTGTGTGAGTTTGTTGAAATAAATCATATTTTTCAATTCACCAATATTAATATTTGAAGGTTCTCATCGTTAATTTGTATAGATGATTATTTTTATGTAATTTTTTTTATTCTAACCAAAACCAATAGGTATTTGTTTTGGTAAAAAAAGATAAGTAGGCTTATTAAGATACAATTGACGGCTTTCTCTTCTGATAAATGTGACATAATATCGAACAAAATAACTCTGTAACTAAGCAAATAAATCGCACTTTGAACATAAAAAATAAGATCGAAATTTACGGGTGAGATTTATGTGGTGGATTTAAAAATAATAGCTTTAAAAATAAAGGTTCGATGAGCGTAAAAGAAAAAGTAGATTTCTACTTATATCTGAATACTGTTAATTTGAAAGAAATTATGTGCCTTATGACAGTGACGTAACGGGGAACATTAGTCAAGGCCTACAAAGTCAGGTTTTGGGCCTCAAACCGCACATGACGTCAGTCAGGGGCAGCTTTTCAAATAGGTCTAAAACAATTTTAAATATTACCTTAAAAAAACCCTAATATCTTAAGGTACCCGAACACGTTCGGAATATTTTTTGACAAAATGGCATGTTTAAACATTATAAATGTTTTTTTAAAACTCAATACCAATAAATACCATTATTTAACTAACAATATTCAAAATTAATTGCCTAAATTTCACAAAAATCACAATTATAAGTGAAATTTTAGCAATACTTTTGTAAAACTTCAAAGGAATTAGAGAAAAAAAAGTGATTAACTTATATTAGTAAAAGTAGTACTCTAAAACAAATTAGATGCATTTATCTAGAAAGTGTACTAAAATTTTAATGTTTTATTAAAATTTGAAAATTTTAGAGCTGTGATTGAGTAAACAGTATAAGAAAAGTCACATTCTTTATGAGACCATTATTTAAATAACAAGCCATAATTCAAAACGTATTCATACAATAAGAAATACTTTAGTACATTCTCTAGAAAATAACATAAATATCAGGTTCAAAAAGTTTTATAGAAATACATTTGTAATATTTTGAGTTATCAGATTTGCCATGAGCAATTTAAATGCCCAATTCTGGTGGATGAAATAACCACTTCCGGTTTATCTAACTTTATAAAAATTGATTGTAACTTAACCTCTAGGTAGCGTAGAAACGAAACAAAGTAGTTTTGTAAGGCCGAAAGATAGCTCTATTCAATAAAGTAAAAAACAAAAATATCTGTCTTGACCGAATTTGGTCAATTTTAACGTGTTCGAATACTTAAAAGGTAAACAAAAGAAAGTTTATACCTGAATAAAATCATTATCTAGCCACAAACAATTGCCAAATCTGACGTAAGCACGACACTTTGTCATCTTCAGAACAGCAATTAATATGCTGACTATGTGTCTTTTTCTAATGTACTGTAGTAATAAATTGTGGATATATTTCTTCATTTTTGTAAGTAAAATTCATAATCTAAAGTACAATTTCAATATGGACATCATATTAATCAATCTGCATAAAATTTTCTATTTTAGAGAAATTTCTTGGCTGCAGTAGCCTAATTATCATGATCACGACTTGTGGACGGCTTGTCATGAGTTCAAGCCCTAGTACCACGGAATACAAGCCGTGTAGAGGCACTGATACACGTTAAAGTTGTAGAGGCACTGATACACGTTAAAGTTGTAGAGGCTCTAAGTCCTCCCATTGGCATGTTCTAGAAGTTCGAAAAGTTGCTGCCACTTTAAGTGTCGTTCTCGTCATTTGACAATGGTTCAAAATAAGAAGCTTCGTCGTCAAAAGCCTTCGTGTTGCTTTACAGTGCTATTTCAATAAACACTCACTCACACGCGTTAAATCTGTTAAGACTCAATCATCCCAATAGCGTGGTGTGGAAATCCGGAAAAGGCCAGCTCAGGTGTCGTCCTCGTCACTTGATCGTGGATCAAAATTATACGTTGCCAATAGTCTCATGTTGCTTTTTGCAGTGCTACGTAAATTCACCCTCACTCCCTCTAAAGCAGCGTTTCCCAAACTGTGGGGTGCGTGGGCATTTTGAAAAATCGAAAAGAATAAAAGATTTAAAATTAATTGAAATGTATAGAAAAAAATTACATTTTTTGACGTAATAAAAATTAAATACACATTTACATTGATATGATATATTTATAAATGTATTAGAATTACACAAGGTTTTTGATAAGTAACTTATCAAAAACATTTAACACATACACACAATATATACTAAATTAAAAACAAGTTTAATAATTGTTAGTGCCCCCCATGGCTTATCATACACAAAATTTAATACTTATTTCGATAGTTTGTATGGTTTATAACTCAAGTCCTATTGTAGCTTTAGCGTCAAAATACATTGTTATTGTATTTAATACATTGTTTTTGTATCTGGGGGGGGAGCTATGAAAATTACGATTGAAAATTGAGTCTCAAATATTGAAAGTTTGAGAAGCACTGCTCTAAAGAAATTTCAGAACAGTTCAGGATCTATTTCTCACTAACAGCAGTATACAGTTTGCCGAATTTGAACCGGAATATTTTTATAAGGTTTTATAAATGTTTTATGTTTCTAACCCATGTCTACTCATCAGTCATATTGTTTTCTATGTATTAATCCCCCCTCCAGAAGATATAAATTTTTAATATCTCTCATAGATATATTTGTCAAATCTCTCCCATTTAGAGTTGATCGTTTTGAAGGTCAAAAGGTCAAGTGTATGAGTACAAGACATTCAACTAGATACGACCAAGAGTATATGCATTATATAACAGATTCGCTAGAACTTGCGTTTCTGGATAGTTCCAAGTTTCTGTCACGACTGTCGGTATGAAGTTAGCTATTTCGCGTTTATAGAAATACAGCATACATATTTAAACCATTTCCTTGCGTGAGTCTCCAAGCATATGAAACCTTTACCTCAGAGTTTGGAAGGAGTGTATAAATTTAGATGCGTTTGAAGGATCAAAGGAATTCAAGTGGCTTCACGTCTTCGACAGACGAATATGTGGTTTCAAACAGGACTCCCTACGGAATAGGATATGTGTTGCGAAGAAACTTAAAGTGTAATGGGTAAAGGAGGAAACGCCTGGAAAAAGGGAGGCTTGCCTGTGACCGAGGTTAAGGCCCTAGTTGGATTCATTCTAGTGGTACTGGAGTTCCGACCATTTAATCCCAAGTGTAGAGCTTCTCAAACTTTCAATATTTGCAACCCAATTTTCAATCATAATTTTCATCGCCTCCCCTTTCCTCCAAACAATAACAATGTATTGAATTCTATAATACTATACTTTGATGCTGAATCTATGTAAAATAAGACGTTAACCTCTCAGGTGCCACTGGCATATATAAACGTCTCGGTCAGCTAAAACGTTAATTACCTCGGACGTATATATGCGTCTTTACCAGGAAGATCTTTTCTGTGCACTGCCATCCATAAAATCATTCCGAATGTAATAAAAAGACCTTTACAGTGTTTGCGAAGAATTTACTTATTTCAAAGAATTTTTCTATATTTATTCTTTCCCCCCCATCCAAAAAAAAACGTCTCGTACGCGCACCTACGTAGAAAACGGTGGCATCGAGGAGTGAATCACGTGACTTTTAATCGGCAGTTAAGGGATTAATTATAAACTGTACAAATTATCAAGATAAACGTTACTTTTAGTACATAATTTTATATATGACAAGGCATGGGATCACAGGTATTAAACTTGTTCTTAACTTAATATTCTTAAATTAACTATGAAATGCATTGTGCAATACTGATACATTTATAAGTGTCTTATAACAGAGTAAATGTGTGTATTTTTTTATCATGACAATGTATTTTGTTTGTCTTCTTTTAGTAAATGAATAAGGTTTTAAATAATCTGTTTTCCATTTTTCAAAATACTCGCTCCCCCCCTTGTAGAGTTATGCCCCCCCAGGCGGGTGCGTGCCACAGTTTGAGAAACGCTACTACCTTGGTGCACTAAGCACAAAGTTGGGATTGGTTTTCCACTCTCAAACATGCATGTGGGATGTGCATATATGCATGTATTTAATAAAAATAGATGAAACAAAAGTAATCACAAGAACTTAGTGAAATTTAATATGAAATTTTCAAGTTTTTTTTAAAAAACAAAGCATTTATATATATTGAGTTTTTAAAAATTAATATATTTTTTATTGTCTTTTGTATCATTAAATTGTTATAAAACTGTTCGAAACATTGCAATGTGCGTATAAATAATTGTGCATACTTTTCTCGATATTCCTCATTTTGGATGACGTGGGATTACACGATTTGCATTATTCATTTCATTTTCATTCTCACGCTCAGCATCAATGATATTTTTTGAGCGTTAAACAAACTGCAAAATGTGTTCGTCTGCCATAATTGGGTCTGTACATACATTACCATCATCTACTGCGACAAATTCTTCCAATGATACAGTAAGGTAGTTCAATAACACAGCAACTTTCTCAAATATTTCATTATCGTCTGGTGTTTTCTGTATTCTGTTCATTTCCAGAAGGAAAATCTTTTCGTGTTAAGCGATTTTCGTTTCGTGTTAAGAGAAAGGAATGCGTGAAAATACATAATAGCTTGTCGGAACCTGTTATAAAGTTATCGATCGTCTAGTGGATTCTTTTGGTCAGTAGTGCAAATGAGTGACATTTGCAAATTCATAAAATCACTCTATATATAGAAAACACCACACACACAACGCAATTGAACTAAAACACAAAGTTAATTTTTGACTCCTGACTTTTATTTTAAAATTTAGTCACATAATGTTTTCTTCGGCGTGGAGTCAGGCTTTAATTACAAAAGAAGTTTAAATTGAAAAACCTTATTAATAGATAACTTACATTTTCACCAAAATGGGAAGGGAAGGAGACAGGTAATATCACTTGTGTAGAGCAGAAGACCAATTGGCGTCTTTCGCCAAAAACCGTGCGTTCTCGCCAATGAAGGGCTGCTTCACAGTTCATTAACACTGCAGGTCTACCATATTTGGCGTGTTGTGCCCACAGTGTGAATCTTTCCCTATAGAGAAACGAATTTTTTTACGTTGTAACAGGACCGTTGTATCCTTTCGTGTTAACCGATATTTCGTTTTAAACGTTTTCGAGCGTCAAACGTATTTCACTGTATTTCTATTCAATTATTTTTCCGGTATTTCTTGGTGGCTTCTATAGCCAAGGGGTTATAATCGTGGAATCTTGGCCTGGTGTCGTTTCTGAGGAGTCGGAGGTTCGACCCTAAATACCATAGAACAGTGATCCGCAACCCCCAGTCCGTGGACCGGTACCGGTCCGTGGATCAAATGGTGCCGGGCCGCCTAAAGAACATTAAACTGTTGCGGTTTTATTTTAAGTGGTGCATTTCTCTCGGATTTGCGCAACTTTCCACGGAAATCACTTTGTATTCCATGTTAAATCACTTTTATTCATTTTTGGTATAACTATATTTTATTCTGAAGGCATATTTAAATGTAACAAAATTAAGATTGTCAAATCAAAACAATCTAAAATACAAACAATCAACATGTCCTACCCTCAGTGGGCCGTGTAAAATTATCAAACATTGACCGGTCCACAGCGATAAAAATGTTGCGGAGTACTGCCATAGAAAACCCTCCGTGTAAAGAGGTTGAATGGCTATTAAATCTCTCGAGGCTCAAAGTCCCCGCGTTAGCAAACTTTAGTTGCTTGGATATCGAGCTGCAAGCTCATGTGTCGTCTCTTGTTCAAAATTCGAGGTTCATCGGCAATAACCCACGTGTAGCCCTAGCTGAGGGCAATGTTAAAATGAAACTAACTTTTCATTGTGTGTGCAAATCTATTGGACAGATTATATGTGTTAAATATTTGAGTAATTAGTTTTCTTGTAAGATAGAGAACGTTGTTGAATACATCTAAAGGAAATTGCTTATGAATGATTTTATTATCTATCAAAAAGCAAAATTCTCAAATTCGTAATTCAAATAAAAGTTTGTTTAACTCTAAACATCAAAAGGGATTACTCTTAAATACAGACCTCTATGAACAGTAAATATACACTTCTGGCACAAAAATAAGTTTGATCTTACAACAGAATTGAAGATTCCTCGACAGTCACTGAAAGTCCGATTTTATTCAACTGTGTTTCTTTTCTACTCATCATCATTGCACCAAAAGGAATTTTGTACACAACTTCAGAATATTTTTACAACACAGTTAAATTTTTCATCACCCAAGCCTCATTTAAGAACCAAAATTCAATAATTCACTTTCATAACCTCCGACCGACACTCATCCGCCATTTTCAAAACCCAAAAACTGAATCTTAAATCGAATAAATTCGATTTTTTAGGCTTAAACACAATTCTTGAGTCTCTGTTGGAAAATAAAAAAATAACTAAGCCCTGGGGAGTTGGACTTCGAACTGGATGCTCTTCGATTTATCTTGAGTTGGAATCATCGATCGAATACATCGATGAGAAAGTGGGCCTGCATCGATACATATACAGTTCTGAGACGAAATTTCTTTATTTTGCTAGCCTTCGGTGGCAACAGACGCCAGCCCGTTTCTCGCTTCAGCGGATCTGGAGGAAGAAATCTCGACAGCTGGTGCCAGGATTACTTTTGTTTCTTTGAAGCTGTTCCTCTGATGAATAATGTCAACCCTTACGAGGTGGAAGAGATTTTCTGACAAAATGTTTTTTCGTTCCTTTCATGTTAAAGCAATGGACAAATACCCTGATGTCGACATTGAGACTGTTAAAGGTTTTTAAATTTGTCTGTGTCACCAGAAGGGTACACAAAAAATGATGGTGCTATGTGAAATAAATATGAGCTCACACAAAGATCTATTGTAAAAATTGTTTTAAAAAGTAATGTAGAACTATTCATTGATGCTTAGGAATATTTATGAATATTTTTTTAATATTTCAATCTTTCGTTCACAACATAGATTCCCATGGACTCTTGGTGGTCCTTGTGCCTGTACGAGGAAAGATGAAATTAATTTGGGTGGGGATAATGCGTTAGAGGGTCTGTGAAAGGCTTAATATAAAGTAAAATATTTGTAACCCATTTCCATTATTGCATAAAAGTTTTTTTTTAATGGGTCTGCACATTGGTATTTTAACCTTTGCAAACCTAGTACATTCCACGGAAGCTGGTATATCTTTTTAGTGTGGCATCATATAGGCGGATACCAATACCACCTATATGGTGGCCTATATAATGCCTATACAAGCAATATTAATGCCCATTTTCCTTCCCAAAGGAAGGTACTTGAGCTCTGACGATGCGAAGTTGTACTTACGAATTTAATTTTGCAGACAGTACCCAAACCAACAGACACTCTAGGGGTCTATTGCATAAAAGTAAGGATTTTTACGTGTTAAAAAATTCAGGGCCAATATTAAAAATTCTGCAATATTTTTAACAGGTACATAAAGTGCAAATAATAACAAGCGACGTAAGCTGGAAGTCGGGCCGTCTATGCAGACTTAAATATGGGCTCAATTCATGATGTCACATGATAAAGACAAACACGTGTTCTCCATTGAATTCAAAACAAACATTAAACTAATTGTACTTGTTGTTCTATTTTTGTAAAACTCAGATAAAATTTCAAATTTTATATTTGGGTAAAGATGTTTAAATGATAAGGGGAAAAATTCTTCAAAAAGATTTTTTTTTTAAATTTAAAAAAATCCTATTTTTTATGTTTGTACTTTTAAATAAAATGCACTTTGCATACATATGTACTTTTTAAGAGAAAGTTTCTGCAAAGAGCAAAACTTGGCAACACCGGAGCGCGTGAACTGATTAGCTAGAAACTCTAGATAGTTTTTATCGTGTGACTGTGACGTCGCATGAGTTTTTGAATTAATTGGCTAGAATCACGTGGTTTTCACTATCATGTGACTATGACTTCACATGAATTGAACCCATTGGGTATGGTATAAAGGGAAGTTCTGCCATTTTTGAGCACGTACACTTTAATGCGTTGTCGATCCTTAGAAAAAGTTTTGATCCGACTAAAACCAGATTAAACAATTAGATTAGTAAACTATTGAGGATTTATAGACATTTTTTCCCCATTTTTTTTTAGATTTTTTAAACTTGTAAAACTGTCAGCATGAGTGAATTAAAGTGAACTTAGGACGTTGTATGTTATTTGGGTTCCAAAAAGGGAATAACGCGATAAAGGCAAAAAGAAATTTGTGTGACGCGTTTGGAGAGGAAGCAGTAACAGCTCGCACATTCCAAGGATGTCTTGTGAAATTTTGATTTGGGAGATTTTTCTTTGAAAGATGAACCCAGATCGGTAAGGCCATCAGATGTCAGTGACGAAGTGCTACGCAGTATGATCAGGAGAAATCCCACGTTAACTTCCACACAGCTAGGCTTCAAGCTTGGAATTTATATGACTACTGCTTTGGATTACATTGAAAGGCTTGGTTTCGTGTCCAAGCTCTGTTTGTGTGTCACTTGAATTAAGTGAAAAAAGAATTGTTTGACAAAATTTAAACACATGTTCATCAAATCTTGCTCGTCACAAAATAGAACCGATTTTGGACCACTTGGTGACTGGAGATGAAAAGTGGACAGTATAAAAAAAACATATGTTTACAAAGGAGAGATACCACCATCCATATCCAAAGTTTGCGTGCATCAGAAGAAGGTTATGCTGTGTTGTTGGTGAGACAGCAAGGGTAGAGTGTACTATGAGTTACTGAAAGAAAATGAAACGACCGTTCATTTTCTTAATACCTTAGAGCATTTCAAGTTCTTAACTGAAGAAATTTAATATAAATGACCGTCTTTGGCCAACAGAACGGGTGTGATTCTTCATCACGACAAAGCTACACTACACATGGGAAGGAACACAACATAAAAAAATTGCAGAGTTGGTTTTAGAAACCTTACTCCAGCCAGCATATACTCCTCATATTGCACCACCTGGCTATTATCTGTTCATGTCTCTGTAAAATTTCTTAAGGTATACGACTAAGTTCGGAACCGTGATTTTGCCAAAGCGTATAAGTGAGTACTATTTATGATATTTAGTGTCACTCAGATTAGAAAATGTATATAAAATTGTTTTAAGAATAGTATTACAATAAAAAATTATTTAAGTAGAATATTTTGACAAAAAATGAACATAGAAAACCCCATTTTCAAAATATTCTCCTTTTGTGAAAAATGCTTCCATTATAATAATATTTTGTCTGTATATAGATCAGACCTCTGTACAGAGGCTCAACTGGAATTTTTTAAATATATAGCTTAGAAGTGGATTTATCCATGTTTTACGACAACAGAGGGGAGAAATTTTAAAGAAAAAAAAACGCCGATCATTATTTCAATTGGTTGTAACTCTGATAATAATGTGAATTTTTCAAAATTCGTAGTTGAGTCTCTGTACAGAGATCTGAGCTATATACAGGCAAAGTATTATTATAATAGAAGCATTTTTCACAAAAGAAGAACATTTTTAAAGAGGTTATTCTAAGTTAATTTTTTGCCGACATATTGTACTTAAATAACTTTTTTTTTATCAAAATGTCCTTAAAACAATTTAATACATGTATTCTAATCTATGTGACACTAAAAATCATGAAAATTATCCATTTATGTGTTTTTTTAAAGTCACGGATCCGAACGTAGTCAGATACCCTAATTGAAATAAATAAAAAAATTATGAGGGTGTCCAAATAGGGCAGTGGAAGAATACTTTGTCTCCAAAAGATAGAACATCTTTTCCAGGAGGTTAAATATATAAGTTTCTAGAACTCTGGTATATAGTTGTAATTAACAAAGAGTATTATATATATATATATATATATATATATATATATATATATATATATATATATATATATATTAGATTAAAATTTAAATAAAAATGAAATAACTTTGTTTTTCTTCAGAAAAATACGACAGAACTTTCTTTTCCTGCCAATAGTAGCGGAACTTCACCGCTACATGCTATAACTTGTCTAAAATATGGCAGTATAAGAGTCGTTCCTGCAATTATGAGCTTTATTTTGTTGTGCCCCTGATCCCGATATGTGAAGTTATTGAAACAAAAATTATTTTAGATTTGAATAGAAAGCAGTATTATATATATATATATATTATTCATTTTATTGTATGCAGATAACCATCTCATTGGTATACCCAAATCATTGAAACAAAAACCGAGTTTCTATATTTTAATTCAAAAGTTGTAACTTGAATAAATACTGCCTCAGGTAATACAATGTTTTATTTCTACTTTATTTATACGTCAACATTTACCATTTAGGACATATAATTTCTATTATAATTTATAATAATTATAATTTATTTATAATTTTTCTTCTATGTATTGAAATAGAGGAATTTCACTTGGGGGCTCATGGCTAAATTTTTGTTATAAATTGGGGTCTGTGGAACCAGGGACGTCTTGACTTCTTGAAGCCCTAAACCCCTACTCAGAAGGTTTTGAACCCTCTACTCAAAGGTAGGCCCTGGCCCCCCTACTCAAATGTAAGACCCACCTTTAACCTTAAAAGTAGACAGTACATAGCATACGCTGTCAAATACTCGCACAAACAATAATCCGAAACAAATAAATGTGCAAGACTTTCAATCGTACAAACCAGCTCGACCGACTGCCCCTTTATTACATCATGAGTAGTGATGGCGTATCGTGGTAAGCCTAAACCTATACATGGACGACGGTCATCATATGTACCCAGTTGATAAATCGTCGAAAATGTCCAGTTTTTCTGAGAATGCAACTGGAATAATATATAAACGTTGAAATTGTTCGAAATACAGTCTTATTGAGGTTGAGTTGAGAACGAAACGAGACCCCAGTTGTAGTCGCGGTCCTGGGGCGGGACCAGTCGCCTTAAGACGTCCCTGTGTGGCGCGGTGAATTTGGAAATCACTGGTTTACAATCTCGCAACGACGATGTATTTAAGGCATTATGGAAATTAAATTCCAGTTAACTGAGCCAAAAAATGAAAAATCTGACTAGCTAATCTAGTCTAAATGAAATCTTAACTAGCACTATATTGAGAGTAATAAAATTAATACTGGAATCACATTTCATTGGAGAGTCTGGCTGGTCAATAAAATAATTTCTCTTGTCTTGGTTTTTCTTTCTTGAACTCTTCTTCAGAGTTGCCCCCAGACTGTCACTTATTATTTATTATATACTTCTCAATGGTCGGAATAGAATCTATTTGTGTTTGTTTTTGTGCTTGTTCTAGATTGCCACTAATAACTCATAAATATAAATTGACGTCAATTTTCTGGATTGGTCTGAATTAATTCTCAAATATAGCTCATCATTTAAGTCTTTTAAGCGACGTTAAATTAATCATTCGAACTTTTCTGAATTCTTCTTCAACTGTTGCCAACAATTCATTGTTTAATTGTGTTGGGAAGAAGTAGAAATAGAACAGTTTGTCTAGCTTTGATTTCGAAATGTAACTTTTCGAGCGACTCTGAACTAATGTTAATCGAAATATCCAGTCTTTCAAAATTAATACCTTATAAAATATTTAATTTAAAATTTCAACCATAATAAATCACTGTTTTGACCGATGTCATGTTCAAAAAATTAAGATGATTTTTTTTAATCCTTCAATTGCCAAATGTGTATCAGTACCATATATCATTATATCCCCTTCTGCGAATCAAGAATAACTGATGTGAAAAGTTCCCAACTCACTTGGAGAATTTTGGCGACAAGAAAATTTTATGGAAAACGTGAATATACTTGAAACTAACATTTATATGAACATTAGAAATCAAAGAATCTTGGGGCTGAAACTGTTCTTAAAAACAATCATCCTTCGATATTGTATGAGTACACTTAACAAATAGTAGAAAAGGAAGGAATCATCAAATAAAGTTTTTTTCTTAAAGTTGTATTCTACCCCATTAGCAATTTTTCTAGTTTGGCGACTTTTCATGGAGATGTATAACCGTTTCTAGCAATTATCGCGTATAGTATTGGTAACTTTTTCAGATGCCATTCTCTAATTTTTTTTAAATAATATCTATGCCACTTTTTAAATGGGGCTATGGATCATTTTATCGACTAAAACTATTGTAAGGGGCTATGAAAGAAATCGTCAATATTTTCATGTATTTCAATTGATAATTTAAAGAAAACATGCTATAAAATAAAAGGCACTTGTCTATTAGAGTTAACTTCTAAAAATATCTCGTCGAGGCTGGTCGCCAAACATTGTACATTCTTAACCAATCCTATCACAGTTTGGCACGTATTATACCGTCAACCAATGTCGCCAAATCGGAAGACGTTGCCAGTTCAAAAGATGACTCCAAATGCTGTCATCTTCACATTTTTCTATTATTGTGTTTTATCATGAGTAGGAACGGTTCTCCACTATTGGGTGCATATCGCAGCATTTGGCATAGTCTTTTAGTTTGGCGAATTTTGTCGACGGTATAATTCGTAAGGACCAGGAGCAAACCTACCGCCAATGATACGGGCCCCAAGATGCAGGGGCCCGGGAAATTGTATTAATTATTACAAAAGAGAGAAAAAAGTTGAAATTCATTGCTGTGGAATATAAAGTTTTCTATTAGTTTTGCATACATAACCAAATATAGAATTAAAATAAATGTTTATGAGATATACTATAATGATTTGGAGATAGATACTTATTTTCAAAATCAAGAGAATGCGGTCATTTGATTTATAATTGAAAGAAAGGATACATTACCTATATTATCTTACTGACATTCCCTTGTGTGAAGTTTGCTTCATTTTTGTCGCCAAATGAAGAAAACTAAGCTACTGCTACTAACTGAAAAAACTGACTAAATATTTGCCATCTTATTCCGAACGGAATCCTGCCGACTTTTAACAGTTGTAAGGGCGCCCCCTCGGGTGCCCTTCTCTTTGATTATCAGCGTGATTAACGGAAGAACTAGAAGCAGACATGATCTTAATTTGACTTTATTAAGATCTTAAAACTTAAGCATCTAACAAATTAGATAATAATAATATATGTGAGAGAAACTACGATGGCTAAACACACAATATGTATATAATACCGAAATAACGTAACCCGGACCACTATCAACACTAACTCGCCTAAGCTCTATTCCTAGACTATCACAGATCCGAATATTAAATAGTCACTCCTACCTTTAATGTAGTTTGAAGTAGCAATCACAATAATCCTATATGAAGTTGCGTATTAACTGGCGTGCACCTTCACTTAAGGGCTCTCTATCACGTATAATTTGTTTGCTGTCACTTAATCTTTCTAGAACCTCTTCACGCTTGAACCACGGATTATCTTTACATTCCTCCACTTGCCACCCAGCTTACTCTAACTTCTCATATTTAAAAGCTTCCTAATTGGCATCTTTCCTTCACGCTTCACTTCTTGGATTTGGTTGGAAAAGAGTTGCCCTTAATTCTGGCCCCAAAGAACCCAAAGAGCATGTTAATGAAAAGACACGTGAGCCCGTCACACAGTAAATTAGTGTGGCTAAAATAAAGTGATAATAGATACTGGTAATATTATTGGTGCGTATGAGGTGTTATTCAAAAAATACTGGAATTCAAGTTGGTCTTTTCCTGGATTTATTGATAACATTCGATAAACATCAATAAAACAAAACTTAATAATTTAAATTACCAAGTTAAAATATTAGACCGAAAATAATGAAGATAAAAAAATCCTAGAAAGCAACGGCACACTTAGTGTTATGCCGAAGCCAAGATCAAGATAACAAAATTATCCGTGAAAAACAATAGCATCTATTGTAGAACGCGGAAGTCAAGTTCAAGATTAACACTCAGCCAGAATCCGTTGCATATGGTTATCGTCGAGAGAGACCACGTGGGTCTGAGCACGGTGACAGCTACGCTCCCCCCACTAAGGGGGCCATGATTCACAACAGTTGCCATTAGACTAAAACGAAATTTTGTGAATTATTTGTCTATAATTCCAATCCTTTTTACTCCAATCTTACGATGAATTTATTTTTCTTCTATTAATGATTAAAATAATCAGTGAAATTATTCAATTTGACCTCCGATGTTATTTGAAGTATTTAGAGGTCTTAAGGCTATCCAATTGTAATACAGTAGAACGTCGTTGATCCGAACGTTAATTATCTATCCGGAGCTTCAAATATCCGAACCAGTTTTTTCAGAAACCTTGCAGCGAAAAAATGACTGTGTACAATGGTACAACGAAAAATAAGTGATTATTTTACACAATAAAGGTAAAATTGCGACATTTTGCACCAATTTTGCTTTTTCTTCAAGCACGTTTCCCACGCGATGATTTTCAACATTCGTATAGTGTCCGGTTTCATATAATGCATGGATCGCATTCGGTTTTCGGTTATCCGAACAATTGCGTATCCGAATGATGTCCAGTCCCAATTAATTCGGATAAACGACGCTCTACTGTAACTCAAAAACGGTTATTTAGCATAATCACATAAAAGTCGAAAGGAATGCATGTTATGCATAATTCATTTTCAGTAATTGTTGAACTGTAGATTAGAAATAAAGTGAATTTACAATGAAAATTACAATAACTACTTAAATTTTAAATTAATTATTTTATTCTAACTATATAGAGTCTCACACACTTTTGGCATCTGTATTGTGGACTAATAAAAATACATTTATATACTACGCGTCATGTACAAATCTATAACGTACGTAATTACAAAAAATGTAAATTTAATAGGGTCGCAATGACCTTGAACTATCTTGCTTTGTTTCTCTAACTGAAAACTCCTATAAGTTTTCTTAGAATAATAAACTTTCGATATTTTTAATTTAAAAAAGGAAAATAAAGTCGTCTTTATCTATATCTAAGTAAGCTCTATCTGTTTACGCAATAATCATGTTTTGTTCTTTTTTTGACAGAATGCCATTCCTGGGCGTCACCCTCTGTACACCCCTTCGATGGGCTCCTACGACGAGGATCCGGGCATCATGTCGGAAGTGGAGACGTCGGCGACGGGCTTCCGGACGATCAGGGCCCCTAAGACCCCTCGCATCGCCTCCTTCCCCCCACCTTCCAACAGAGGGGGCAAGGCGCCCCCGCTCCCACCTGACCGACACACTATGGGTGAGTTCCTTGAAATAAATTTTATTATATATTTATAAAATGCTTCCAAAAAAAGAACAAATTCCAATTCAGATGATTTATACAGCATATTGTCATAAATCAGGGATGGCAAACCAGTGGCGCGTGTGCCATCAATGGCACGCGACACGATATTTTTGGCACGCCAGTGATCGAAATGGTTTGCATTTTATTTCTAAATAATTAAGTTCACTATGAAGTATTGCAAGTAAGTGTGTTTATTTACGAATTTTAACTCTTAATTAACATGGCTAGTTCAGCAAAAGAACAAAAGTGCAAGATAGTAAGTGTAACAGAGAATTACAAACGGTGAATCAAAAAATAAGGTATTTTTTAGTAATAAAAGTGGCCAGGCGGTGTGTGGTTTATGTTCTGGAGCAATGGTATGCAGAATATCGTCTGTAAAATGGCATTTTGAAACGAATCACAAATCGTCTTAACACAAAAGTGAACCACAGCAAAAAAAATTAACTGCTTAGAAACCATTTGGCAACTGTAATTTAGCATGCATTCCACTAAAAGTAACATCTTATAATCCTAAAAAGCTACTTGTCATCCAATCTGCAACAAAAGAAGTCACACTAATGTTACTTTAATTTGAATCACACGTATAACTAAAACATTTACAACTTAAAATACCTTTTACAATGCATAAGTGCAAAATATATTTTTTCGTAGTAAATAGAGTTTTGAGTTGATAGAGTACTTAATTTTATTATTTTCGCAAGAATCACAACTCAAAATAATTTGACGACACGTTTATACCTCATTAAACGCTTCTTTAGAAAAAAAATGGCACGTTGATCCAAAAGGGTTCGCCACCCCTGCCATAAATTAATGTTTTCCTTTTCCACTTTAACAATTGAAATAAGTTTTGTTTCTCAAAATTAAGCATTAACAAATGAGTTAAAAACTTTATATAATTTTATGTTTCCTGTAATGCTTCAAAGCATTCTATTTAAGATTAAATAGAAAACAAATGAGATAAAAATTTAAAAGTAATTTTATGGATAAAATAGCAGACATGACAAAAATGCCAGAAAAGAAAGAGGAAGCTACTATAACACGAGATGAAAAACCAGTGGCGCACACAAAAAAAGGGGAGGGGTTCCGGGTCCAGACCCTTCCCCCCAAAGCCCTTGATTTTTTTCGATTGATTTTAATCCTATGTATAGCCCGTAAAATTTAACTAAGTAATTGAGATTCATAATTAATTTTATTAATTAATGATAATTATTTATACAATAATTACTTTCTCACAGTTTTTTTTTTGTTCCCGAAAATCCGCAAAATCAAAAGAATATGTTGGACGGCGTATTGGAGCATGATATGAGAATGGGAAATTTTTGACCCTGGACCTTCCCCCACCCCTTGAAAAATTCTTGTGTGCGTCACTGTGAGGTACTAAACTATAAAGGAGCTACTGTTTAACCATTAATAGTTGAAAAGAATGAAAATAAAATACTGCAAATATATTGAAGCTACCAATGGTAGTTTTCAGATTTAAAATTTGTATTTTCTGTACAGCAAAAGATTTAAGTGGGAAATTCGATACTTAAATGTGTAATTGTTTACTTAAAAAATGATTCAACAGATATAAAATATCAGCGACTCATTCTTTTCAGTTTGATTCATTAATGACTAAGAAAAACCTTATTTAAAAAAACACAATATTTAGACAATATATCGTCTATTTTAATATTTAAAGTTTAATGTACAAGATACCTTTAATAACGATTTAAACTGCAATTACACAGTAAAATTTATCTAGGGAAAAATTAATCAATATATATATAAAATGCAATATTTAGATGAGGAAATGCAAATAAAAAAATTCGTGAGTATTAACGTGTTATCGCAACCTATTGGCGACATTATATGAAACGAAACACAATGTTTCCAATTCAGAGCATACGCCACA
Organism: Trichonephila clavipes; assembly: GCA_019973935.1. Classification (NCBI taxonomy): domain Eukaryota; kingdom Metazoa; phylum Arthropoda; class Arachnida; order Araneae; family Nephilidae; genus Trichonephila; species Trichonephila clavipes. The sequence continues at coordinate 1,840,013 of BMAU01019618.1, forward strand.
TAGGAAATCGTCGCAATTAACAACTTGGCGAGTTATTAAAAGAGTTGGCGATTGTTGCGATAATACATAAATACCCATTCGTGATAATGGAATTCATTCTAGATCAGGGATGGCAAACCAGTGGCACGCGTGCCATCGATGGCACGTGACACAATATTTTGGGCACGCCAGTGATCAAAATGGTTTGTTTTTATTTCAAAATTATAAAGTTCACTATGAAGTATTACGAACAAACGCGAGTGGTCGGTCGCAGGGCGGCGAGGAGCATACTCGATTGTTATAGGCTTGCCTTCGTGGACTGCAATTGCTTATGATGCAAAGTTTGTCTACGCATAGCATAATCAATTTCATTAACGCAAATGTATTTTAAGGTTTACTTGTGTCACAATTACGATTTCTAAGTGTTATTTAGCATGGCTAGTTCAGCAAAAGAATACAAAGAACAAGGTAGTAAGCGCAACAGAGTATTTCAAATTTGGTACACCGAGAACATGACATTATTAGTAAAGGTGACAGAGCGGTGTGTGTTTTATGTTCTGGAATAGCAGTATGCAGAACATCGTCTGTAAAACGGTATTTTGAAGCAAATCACACATCCTCTTGTCAAAAAAAGTGAGCCACAGCAAAAGTAATTTTAATTGCTTAGAAACCGTTTGCCAGATGACTCCAATTCAGCGTGTATTCTACAAAAAGTAACAACTTACAATCCTAATATAACCTATTTTTTCATCCACAATCTGCGACAACAGAAGACACACTAATGTTACTGTAATTTGAATTACACGTATAACTATAACATTTATAACTGCACAGTGCAAAGGTATTTTTTCGTAGTAGAGTTTTGTGTTCTTAGTATTTAGTTTTATTTTCCCAATAATCGCAAGTCAAATTTATTTGATGGCACGTCTGTACCTCATTAAACACTTCTTTAGAAAAAATGGCACGTTGATCCATACAGATTCGACACCCCTGGTCTAGATAGTTCCGGGAAATTTACTCTCATTCGTATATTTATTGTAAGGAAAATAATTTTTTTTTCTTTTTCAACACACAAAATATTGCTTCATGAAGAAGAATTCGGTGCTATTATTTACCTGTATAAAGCTCAAGGGGGATTAATTGAAGAATTCTATTATTGTTACAAGAAAAAAATAATTCATCATTTCTTACTTTTTGAAAATTCTTTTAAATGCAACTTATTGCATTTCAATACATGTAATAGTCTAAATACACTGATGTAAAAAAAATTCCAACACCAAAAAATATTTTTGTAATGAAATTTCGGCAATACATTCAAATAACATATTTTGGTCCATATAACATATTCAGATCCATTTGGCCCAAATAACATATTTATTTGAGTAAAGAGGGCCGTTGGTAGGCTAGTGGTTAGAGCATAGGATTTCAGACCGGAAGACCTGGTTCGATGCCCGATGCCACCAAATACCCTCCGAGTACACACGGAGTACGTTCTCGTTAAATAAATGGGTCCGAAAGTCTTGTGGGCTGAATCACGAGTGCAAGGGATTGGAGAATATTTCCCTCCCCTTCAGTTCCATGCCTAAAGTATGGAGGTAGAGATAGGTGGTGTCACCATCTATCGTCCCTTCGGGGAATTTTGTCGAGCTAATTCGTTCTGTCACCTGTAAGGTGCTCAAGACCAACGACATGCGTACTTCTGGCCCCTTGTCACGATGAATTTCGTGGGCCTCGATCTGATTACGTCAGACAGGTGGCGTTAGAAACAACAACACCTGATTAAAGTTTCAATATCACAGGTTTATGTACACGTGGAAAACAATTTCAAATGTGAAATGATGGCATATTAATATTTGGTGCAACCAAAAGGGTTTTGAATGCAAGCATGCAAACGTGTAGGCACCGGATGTCAGTTTGTGGCATGAAACTACATGCTTGCTGCTCTTGGTAAGTGGAGGTTAATGCTAGTTTTGTATGACGCATGAATTGTCCACTGATGTTCCATTTGTGCTCGATTGGAGAAAGATCTTTGAGATCAGGCCAAGGCAACACATCGACCCTCTGCACAGCATGTCGGGTTACAACAGCAGTATGAGGGTGCACGTTATCTTGTTGGAGAACACCGCCTTGAATGCTGTTCCTAAACTGTAGCGCAACCGGTTGAATCACCAGATTGGCATACAAGATTGCAAGTGAAATAACCACGAGCGTGCTCTTGCTGTAAAAGGAACTTTTCCCTCATGCCGTAGCTCCAGGCTTAAGTCTAGTGCAGGGGTTGCGAACCTTTATGCATCAACATGCCGTTTTTTCCAAGGAAGGGCTTCATGATGTATAGACGTGCCGTCAAAAAATTTTGACTTGCGACAAGTGGGCAAACCTCGTTATTTATTACGGAAAAAATACCTTTTGTTCAGTATAGTTGTAAAATATTTTAGTTATAGGCGTAATTCAAATTAAAGTAACATAAGCGTGACTTCTGTTGTTGCAGATTGGATGATAAATATCATATTAAGATTGTAAGAGGTTGCTTTTAGTAGAATGCATATTGAATTGGAATCATTGCCAAATGGTTTCTAACAATTAATTATTTTTTCTGTGGTTCACTTTTTTGACAAGAGGATTTGTGATTTGCTTCAAAACGCCGTTTTACAGACGATGTTCTGCATACCACTGTTCCAGAGCATAAAAACGCACACCACTCTGTTGCCTTTACTATTGTAATAATGCCATGTTTCTAGAATCACCAAGTAAGAAATTCTTTGTTACACGTACTTTCTTGCACTTTTTGTTCGTTTGCTGAACTAGCCATGTTAAATAACAATTAAAAATCGTAAATATAACACAAATAAACTTTAAACTACAGTAGTTTCAACGAAATGGACTGTGTTATGCTTAGACAAATTTCACATCACAAGTAACTCTAGTCCACGACGTAACTAAAGCAGGACAACAATAAACGAGTGTGCTCCCAGCCGCGTTTGTTCACTATACTTCATATTGAACCTTCTTATTTTGAAATAAAATGCAAACCACTTTGATTGTTGGCGTGCCCAAAATATTTTGTTGCGTGCCATTGATAGCACGCATGCCACTGGTTCGCCATCCCTGTTCTATAGTGTGTTAAGGTTGATTTGCAGCTGCTCACGTAGCCTCCTAACTAACACACGACCATTATTGGCTCCAAGGCAGAACCGGCTTTCATCAATAAACACAGTTGATCTCCACTCCGTTCTCCAGTGAACCCTAGCATGGCACCATTTACTTCACAAACCACAATGGTTTGAAATCAGTAGAATAAACGCTATAGAGCGTCTGGATCAGCACTGTCACCTGAAGTAACTGATTTATAAATTTGTAATAGTTTGGTTTGTCACTTTGCCGACAACTAAAACTCGAATTTCTGCTACAGACGCAGTACGATGCGCAATAGCAATTTGCTGAACACAGCGGTCTTCCCTCTGAACAGTGCCACTTGGCCCCTCGGAACTCGATCTTCTTGAAGTAGTACCTTTCCTTGTCTGCTACTGCCATCAATCACGCACAGTGGATAAATTTCTACAATATTGCGGAACGAAAATTTATCTTTCCTTAGCCATATTGCATTACTTCGTTCAAACTCAATGAGGTACTGATAAGGCATTCTTGACTAACATCATATCACTAAATGATAAATAACGCTCATTGCATGCTCATATAATGATGCTACTAGCGTCACTCTCATGCTCCAAGAGCTAAACTTCAATTGTCATCATGTTTAAGATGCGTAAACTCGTCTACCACATTTCATTTATCTAACACAATTCCTTCTTGGTATTGAGATTTTTTTCCATTTTTATGCAGGAGAAAATAAATAGATGCATTTTATAGCATTTTTTAACATTACATTCACAAATGCATTGAGATTAGTAGACGAAATTCTTCAGACAGAGAAAAATAAAAACCTACATGCATATTTCACATCTTATTTTATCTTATCACATCATGTTTTATCATAAAATACATTCTATTATATTTTTTACGAAAATTAAATTCCCAGTTGTGTGGTGTAATTTGATCAAAATACAAAATGAAAACTGAAAATGTTTTTCCTTACCTTATAGGCCCTGTGTCCCCACAGCTTAGACACGAGAATCTGACCTTAGGTAAGAAATAAATCTCTCTTATCTTTTCCTCTTCCCACATTCCCTAATTAACTACAATCATTTCAATTTCTGCTTATAAATCTTTAAAGCCTTCGTAATTTTATTTCGATGACATTCTCCGCTATTCTCTCGAGTTTTCGATGAGTCGTCTTTTCGATCGACGCTGTAACCTCTCCAGAGAATATTCCGAACCGATTTCTGGAACTTTTAATGGCAATGAGAGAGGTTGAAAAGCCATTTCGGAGGAAAGAATAATTAATTTTCCAGAGGGGAAGCCTTTTGAACTGAAATGAATCGAGAAAAATCTGTCAGTATTGTCTCTGTTGCTTTATGTCACTCTCTGGAGTAAACAGATATAAACTTTTGAATTATGATGCGATCATTGAACGGTTGAGTTCTTAAAGTGCGTTTGTTGAATTTCTTGGGGTTGCTTGGAAATCTGATTTTGAGGGTAGATAGAATAAATTATAATACTTTTGATGCTTAAGAAAAAGATTATTTTGACCAAGGGTAAAATTTTAAACAATGAAAATCATTTTAAAATGAGCTGCAATTCAGAAAAAGCTTGAAAATCAATTATACAAATCTTAAAAAGAATTTTTTCTAAGGGAGTATTTACCTAAACTTTTGTTTTCATTCTCTTCTCTTCTGAATGAGTATTAAAGTCAGATAAATCACATTTATAGGCCAAGAGAGAATGTTTTTCAATGTGTAGTAGGAGTAAACTTGGAGATAAATTTGAAACAAAAATAGAAGTACATGGAAAATCTAGAAAGGCCTAGGTTGAGATATTATTTTACGATAAGATTTTAGAAGTTCCTCGAAAATTCTTCTAAACCTCTATAAGATACAAAGAAACAACATTGG